>JAXQKE010000052.1:69988-83208 GCA_037042355.1 Candida sp. Y128-05E | reverse complement strand
AATTCTTCAAGTGAACGATCTGGTCTGAAATGATACCTGTCGTAAACGATTGGCCACTTCAACTCGAAACTATTACACAAATCAAACAAATATTTAGTTTCTTCAAACGAAAAATCTTCGGCGACTTCTTCTTCTTCTTCAGTTGCTTCTGGTTGTTTATCAACAACTTTATCTTTATCTTCAGATTTGTCAATTTCTGCATCCTTATTCGCTTCGTCTTTAGGTTCAGCTTGTTTTGTTGCTTCTGGTTCCTTTTTAACTTCGATTTCCTCAATTTTTTTAGTCTTTGCCTTTTCATTCTCATCCTTCTCTTTTGCTTCTTTCTCTTTCTTTTCTTTTGCTAACCTTTCTTGTTCCTTTCTTTCCAAATCTCGTTTCTTCTTCTCAACTTTTAATTTTGCAAAATGTTGCTTAATTTGTTCTAGGTATGTATAGTACGTTTCCTCGTCTGGAAGTTCAGGAATATCTAATTTCACATTGAATTTTTCAAAGAAATATGGTTTAGGTTCCTCACTTTCTAGGAGCTCTTTCGAACCTTTTACCCAATGGTGAAATTGAAGGTTTTCTTCTTTTTGCTTGCTATTAGCCAGAAACGGCATACGTGTCCAGGGAGAGGGTTTCATTTTGTGGTTTATCTTTGCTGCATTCGGATTAGTTGATCCTAAACTGATTGGTGGTGTATTTGGTCCCAATAGATTATATAACTCTCTAGCCAAACCTGTTTGTCGAGGTTCAGCGGTGGTTTTTTGCTTTTTCTTGTTTGGTTGTTTAGCATCATCCCTCTGGATGTTCAAAACATCTAATATATCATTAGCTGACATATTAACGAATGAATACTAGTTAACTTAAGTGTTTATGAAATAATTCAAAAATTTATGTCGCAAAATATGTAAATGTCGTAAATGTCGCGTTTATGTCGTAAATTAGTTATATATGGCTTTATGCTAAGTAATGGTATACATTTCTATCATTATCGTCTCTTTTGAGGTACTCTTTCTCTATTAGATCAGTTATTCGTTGTTTTATAAGAATCACTGGCGGTTGGAATCTGTTTGCTAACTGCTTTATTAGCTCTTCTATCAATTCATTATGTTTTAAGGTACGACGTGATTTCATTATTCTAACGATAGCAGCATTAACTTCGATTTTTCTTCCCTCACTTATGTTTTGTTTGACAGTATCATTTTCTATTTCTGCTTCTGTCTTTTCCGGTTTCTTCGAGGAGGAACTGGCTGATACTGTTAAAACTTTGACTTTTATCGATGGAGATTTGAATTTGGAATTCAATTTAAATGTATCTGATTCATTGACATCTTTAGTCATGGGCAGTTTAATCAACAATCTTGAACGTGGTGCAACGGCAATTGATTGTAGATGTCTCTTCAAATCTTGTTCGGGAATACCAGTTAATTCTTTAATTTCAGTATAAGTTAATTCACGTTGCTCATCAAATGCAGAGGCTGGGACTCCTTCGGAATCAACAGATTGCGGGGCAAATAACAACATTATCATACCAGCATAAGTAGCCAAGTTAATCTCATAAGTTTTCGAAGGGTATGTGATTCGCAAGTCAATGGAACCAAATTTCGGACTCCAATAAAGCGATTTACTCGAATTTTTATTATCAGTGTTCCAAAACTCTTCAAACTCTTTTATGGTTGGACGTAATTGACTCGACCAAATAAATCCTGGATCTTCTTCGAAAAACTTATAATCTTTGGTCATTGATTTTGGCCAATCCAAGACATTACAAATTTTCAATTCTAGATCGACTAAATTCAACTGACTTTTCTCTAAGTGTTTTTTCCAGTATTGGGTAGTATCTTTTGATGATTTGATGTCCTTATTCATTTTAATGATTTTATCAAGTGAAGAAGTCCCCATTTCTTCACATAGCTTTGAGATTAATAATTCTTCGATATCAATGCCCAATTTATTATTAAAATTAATAGATTGTGACGAACCTTTGGAGTTCAAAAATCGTTTAGCAAAATGGTTAGCATAATGAGCTTCAAAAGCATCTTTATCTTTAATAAATTTCAAGAAAGCTAATGATTTATCAATCAAATCGTTAATTGGATCCGAAGTGAAATCTTTTGACGATTTATTGATTTGTTTGATGTGATGGTCCATATAGATCGACAAGATTTCTGGCGCATTTACGCCAATTTTTGCCAGGTCATTAATGAAGTCTCGCATGGCAAACGTGATGGTTTGTTCAACGATTGGGTTTGAATCAAATGATTGAGTACAGTTCAAATTCAATTGGTTTCTGTAGGCTAGTAGAGCTTCGAGCCATTGTGTGGCGAATGTGGGCGAGTTAACCTGCAGTTTCTTCGAGTTTTCCATGGAGTTTTTAATGTAATCGGTTAAAGTTGAGCCTTGGGAAATGATGGATTCTTTCAATCTTAGACGCAACAATTGATAATTAGTGTCGATTCTACCAATTAATTGGTAAATGATTTTCAAATAAGGGAGATGGGTCTGATCCTGTTTATCTTGTAGGACGTTCTGGACATTGGGTTCTAATAGAAAGGATAACCCATGTTGATTAGCTGGGAACTTCAAAATGACATCAATGTTATTTTTTATCAAGATGTTATTGATCAAATTGGTTAATTTTGCATGCGAAGACGTGGGAATATGGAACAACATTTTCAACTCTTCATCTTTGATGAGCTGGCTGATTGAGTCTAAGTAGACTATCCCATCCTTGGGTAATTTATTAATAAACTGATAAAAGAAAGTTTCTGACGCCCCGAAAAACACCGGCTCAAACGTCTGCTGGTAGTAGTTGTCACCAAACTGAAAGTCTAAATTATTGGAAGAAGATTCCACTAGTAATTCCAACATGTTGATTAGTTTTGTAATATACAATTTTGTCGAGGTGATTTCTTGTCCATTTCTACTTTTAGTGTATTCTTGAATAATAATATCTGTTATCTTCCTCCCTAGTTCATCTTGATTATGTTTAATCAAACTAGTTTTGAATAATTGGATCCCCAAATCATAAATCAACAATTTCTTTGATTCCTTGATATAAACGCGATTGAGGTACATTAAGACATCACTAATGAATTTCATTGATTGTAAATGTTCATCCCATTCTTGCAAGAGACATTTCATAAACTCCTCATCCTGGGTGATGCCTAACACGTATTCCCGTCTTTTCAATAAATGCTGCAGAATTAATTGAGATACGTGATCATAGAGTTTACCTCCATATTTCCGTAACACCAAAGTATAAGCCTTTCTATATAACTGTTCGTACGACAAGTTTGAAACATTTTTATTTTGAATTTGTATGATAGCATTAGCTAATATAGACCATGATTTTTCATAATCTACAACATTATCGGTAGAAGAAGTTTCCAAGGAGGAGGAAATCAAAGACTTCCTCGGAGGTCTGATCTTGGATCTTCTATTCCCTGGCACCATCAGCAGTAATTGAAAAGAGATGAAGATGAAGTGTTGCAGATTCAATTATTCAAATCATTGGTGCGTGCGTGAGATTTCTTAGACCATTTTACACAACTAAAGAAATTAATAGAAATAGATTTAAACTGGTATGATATAGGATGGGAAACAGTAGAGAGTATACCATTAGATAAATACTACTAATACTTGTGATTTCTGGCTTTTTTTTTAAAAAATCTAATTTTGCTTGGGGTACTTCTAATACAATACTCAATATTGGTTGTTTACATCTAACCCAAATTTCAATTTGTGTATGTATTGACCTCTCTGAGTTAGATATTGATCTAGTATTACTCGTAACTAAACTTAGGCTCTGCTTAGGCTTAAAATCCATAGATGTAAATAGTACTCATTATTTTGTTGTAGTTTCTAGTAACTAGTGAATGCGAACGAGGAAGTGGCAAAATTCTTCAATGTATTCAATTTTTGATAAAGGCAACATTGTCTACTGTAGTATGGTTTACTGCCATGTATACTCCATCGTAGCCAATTTATTGATGAAATAATTAGTAAGATAGTATGTATTCGGCCAATAATCGAAGAATGGGTAATTTCTTCAACTAGCTGAAACCTGACTATAGATCCTGTTTGTTTATCTTCTAGTAACTAATAACATTACATAACTGGTAACTTCATTCGATCCTGTCCTCCCAGTCATATTGTGACTAATTCCTTTGATTGTATTGGATAAAAACCGGCCCTGAAAAAAGATAGCGGTACCGGCGCGATACCGGAGTGTGGAAATTTTTCAGTCAGTCAACACCAGATATATAAAGAAGATAATAGTCATAAGTTTCAAAATCCACAATTAACATGGCTGGACCAAGAACATTATACGATAAAGTATTCGATGATCATGTCGTCCACAAAGACGACTCTTCATACTTATTATACATTGATAGACATTTAGTCCATGAAGTTACCTCCCCACAAGCTTTTGAAGGTTTAGCTAATGCTGGTAGAAAAGTTAGAAGAACCGATTGTACTTTGGCTACCGTCGATCACAACATTCCTACTATCTCAAGAGCCAACTTCAAAGATTTAGATTCGTTTATTGATCAAGCTGATTCAAAATTACAAGTCAAGACTTTAGAACAAAATGTTAAAGACTTTGACATTACTTACTTCGGTATGACCGATGAAAGACAAGGTATAGTGCATGTCGTTGGACCAGAACAAGGTTTCACCTTACCAGGTACTACCGTAGTCTGTGGGGACTCCCATACTTCTACCCATGGTGCTTTTGGTTCTTTAGCCTTTGGTATTGGTACTTCTGAAGTTGAACATGTCCTTGCCACCCAAACTATTATTCAAGCCAAATCTAAAAATATGAGAATTGATATTCAAGGTGATTTATCAACCGGTATTACTTCCAAAGATTTGGTTTTACATGTCATTGGTGTCATTGGTACTGCTGGTGGTACTGGTTGTGTTATTGAATTTGCCGGTAAAGCTATAGAATCATTATCCATGGAAGCTAGAATGTCCATTTGTAATATGGCCATTGAAGCTGGTGCTAGAGCCGGTATGATCAAACCAGATCAAACCACTTTTGATTACATCAAAGGTAGACCTTTAGCTCCTAAAGGTGACCAATGGGAAAAAGCTGTTGCTTATTGGAACACTTTACACTCAGATGATGGTGCCAAATTTGATTATGATATCAAAATCAAAGCTAGCGATATTGTTCCAACCATAACCTGGGGTAACTCTCCTCAAGATGCTTTACCAATCACTGCCTCTGTTCCAGACCCAGCTACTGTTGATGACCCAATCAAGAAGGCTGGTATGGAAAGAGCTTTGGAATACCAAGGTTTAAAACCAAATACTCCTTTGCAATCTATCAAAATTGATAAAGCTTTCATTGGTTCTTGTACCAATTCTCGTATTGAGGATTTAAGAGCTGCTGCTAAAGTTGCTAAGGGCCATAAAAAAGCTGACAATGTCAAGGAAGTCTTGGTTGTCCCTGGTTCTGGTTTGATTAAAACCCAAGCCGAAAAAGAAGGTTTAGATAAAATCTTTGAAGAAGCTGGTTTCACTTGGAGAGAAGCTGGTTGTTCCATGTGCTTAGGTATGAACCCAGATATCTTAGATCCTCAAGAAAGATGTGCCTCTACTTCTAATAGAAATTTCGAAGGTAGACAAGGTGCCAAATCCAGAACCCATTTAATGTCCCCTGCTATGGCTGCTGCTGCTGCTATTAAAGGTCATTTCACTGATATTCGTGAATTCGATTATGACCACTCCGATGAACCTGCTATTCACATTGAATCAGATGAAGAAGAAGATAAGGCTTTACAAGATGCTGTATACGAACATGAAAAACAAACTATTGAAGAAACTCCAGGTACTCAAGCTGAAAGATTAAATGATGTTCCTAAATCAACCAGAGTCGCTGGTGAAGTTGGTGGAATGGATAAATTCACTGTTTTAACGGGTATTACTGCTCCATTGGATAAAGCTAATGTTGACACTGATGCCATTATTCCAAAACAATTCTTGAAAACAATTAAACGTACCGGTTTAAAAGCCGGTTTATTTTACGAATGGAGATTCAATAAAGATGCTAATGGTAAAGACGTTGAAACTGATTTTGTTTTAAATGTCGAACCATACAGAAATGCCGAAATTTTATTAGTCACTGGTGATAACTTTGGTTGTGGTTCTTCAAGAGAACATGCTCCATGGGCATTAAAAGATTTTGGTATCAAATGTATGATTGCTCCATCATTCGGGGATATTTTCTATAACAATTCTTGTAAGAACGGTTTATTACCAATAAGAATTGATCAAGATATCATTTTAGGTAAATTGATTCCTGCCGTTCAAGCAGGTCATCAATTAACCATTGATTTACCAAACCAACAAATCAAAGATGGTGAAACTAATGAAGTTTTAGTGGAAAATTTCGAAATTGAAGAATTTAGAAAGCATTGTTTAGTTAATGGTTTCGATGATATTGGTTTGACTTTACAAAAGGAAGCCTTCATTACCAAGTATGAAGCTAAAAGAAGAGAAATCTTTTCATTCTTAGAAGGAGGCTCTAAATTAGTCAAGCCAATTAAAGGTGCTAAGAAATCAGTATATGGTTTAAAGACCCAAGAATGGTAAACCATTTTGTAATGATACCGACGTATTTAATATATTTAATAATAAAAAGTTAATAATTAGAAGAAACTGTAGATGTCAAAGATATTATATTTATAATTTTATGACTGAAAAGTTAAAATCGGATTATGTGGAAAAGCAAGATTTACCAAAACTTTACTGAATGAAAATATAGATTGATTACATTTATTCATTATGACAACGTATATTATATGAATCTCGGAATCTATAAATATAATAATCAAAACAAAAGAAATGAAATATTCAAAAAATTATAGTAAAATAGATTTTACTAGAGAAGTAAAAATTGTAAACGATATAGTACAAAAATATGATTCCATATTTCAAATTGTAGGGGGGTAGACAGAACGATATTTTTCCTTTCGATTAACATTTCTATTCCCATAAACCAATTACATCTTCACTTAAATTGGATATCTGGGGTTACCCTGAGACCAAATATGAAATGAAATATAAAAAGCTTGGAAATCGCCATTCATCTTTTACCCGATTATATTGACCTTGGAAATGTTGTCAAATCTTTGCTAACTATGGCTATTTATTTCTTCGAGTTAGATATCAACATCCTATAGTTAATATACACTTGCTTAACACCTTGTAGTAAACCGGAAAATAATAATTATTTCAGGTTTCAACATAGTTAGCTATATCTTGAGCGTTCTCCGTCAGAGAGATCAGAAGTGAATTAGTTCGCGGGTACTTGTGAGTACTTCATTCATAATAATTCATGTGCACTTCAATTAATGATTATTCACTTCGTGTGTACTTAATTCGCAATCACTTGTTCGCTATCACTCCGTGATAGCTCACTCGTGGTGTCTCAGTCAGCCTTCTCCGACATCACCTGCTTCACCGGCTCACTATCATGATATAACTTATGCTGTTGAATATACCTAATCACACTATTCGGCAACAAATACTGTACACTCATCCCTCTTCTAATAAACAATCTAATCTTTGTGGAAGAAATATCATTATAAATAAGTTGTTTAATCACCAAGACATTTTTCCTGTGTTCATACATGATATCATGCGACAACAAAAACGATCTCACATCGGAACCAGTACGTTCCACAATCAAACAACCGTATTTACCTAAAATATGGTGTAAATCCTGGTCTGCCCACACATCCGGTTCACCCATTGATTCAATTAAATCACCTCCAGCCAACAACATGATTTTAACCCCTCTACGTTCCCCATTTTTCGTCAAACAACCACCACCTTTAATGTTAATCTCTTCGTTGAAATGGTCCAATACTAGGGCAGTCCTAGTATATTTATCTTGCAAAGATTCCCAAGCGTCAACCATTAACCAAGAACTAGTTCTTTCACAGGCCAATTCACACATTCTAACTCTATGATGCGCAGGGGCTAAACCTTGTTTCTTATAATTCGAACTCACGGGAGAGTAGTAACCACCTATACATTCGAATCTAGTCTGTTCCGAAATGGCATCTAAGGCCATTTCAAACATTCGTAAATGTAAATAAGTAATTGGCGAGAATGAACCACAAGCCACAACTACCAAAGGATATTTATTATCATCAGGCAAACTAGTAGCTAATCTATGAGTTGGAAACTGATAATCTTCCAATTTACTAGCCTGGCGTTGTACGCCATGGGGCACTTCCTCCAAATCAGCAATTTGATTTGATTTAACCTGGGTTGTTGGAGGTAAGATCTCCTCGTCCGAGCTCAGGTCTTGTAAATCGGTATGTCTCCTTAAAATCTTATTATGACTAACCGAAGACGAGCCAATATTTTGTAAACTTGGTTTAGATTTTGACGGGTGTGGAGGGGGAGCGTCGATAGTTTCTCCGTAATCGGCCAAAACCAAATTTTCTATAGGCATGTTGCTGGGTATGTTATCCAGGGGAGCAGTTGGTTCAAAGTCCACCCTTACACTAGGGCGTTGGAAGTTAGGATCATTGGTAGGGTCCATAATTGGAATTGAAAAAGAAAAGTAGTTATTGAAATAAAATTTTAATTTGTTCGTAATTTCTCGCACCGCTGTTGTGCTTGATTGCAAATCACCAAAGAAATGTGTCAACTTTTAATAAACAACAAAATATGAATCTATTTAACATATAACTCAATATAATATAACTTAAATCAATTCAATATAATACAACTCAATATAACTTCAATTATATCAATTTCATCATAATCAATAATTTCAAATTTCTTACTCACAGAAAAACCAATCGGGGATTGGCAACAAATCAGCCGCCCATACGTCATTTACAAGTTCAACAAATGCAACAATAGTAAATCCCCTCCCTAGTACATATGTTCAAAGAATTGCCTTCCTTTTGAAGTGATAGATTGACCCCTCGGTAATTTAGGCTTTAAGGTGATGCTTAATCCCAGTGACTAATGCCGACCGTTGGAAAAGTTAATCCAAATTACAACAACTGTAAGATTTTTCTACATTAATCGAGAATATTAAGGTATTAACTTAAATAATTAAAAGTAACCTCACGAGACATTAATGATTTTGCAATAACCTCGGCTTCCTTGACTGTACGATAGTGTTATTACAAGAGCTTGTAAGACCAACAAAAAAATTACGCTGCAGACAGGATTCGAACCTGCGAGGCCAAAGACCATTGCCTATCGGCACTATTAATAGCAGGGCAACCCGTTAACCACTCCGGCACTGCAGCAGTAATATAAGGTGGTTATTTTCGTTCACTAAAATCTGAAGATTTAACGACTATGCCAAAACATCGCCAGAACAATTTTCAAAACTTTACCACTTCTCTATATGGAATATTGGTTAAATCTACTCACGTGATTGATCTTTTGCTTTGGTGGAAAAAATAAGTAATGGTAATAGATATCTAGGGATCACTTCTAATATGACTCGTACAGGACCGGCTAAACGGTTGATGGACGTGAGTGCGAAGTGCTCGAAAGAAGGTGCTGTCTATGGGAACTGTGTTCTCCAGAATTACCAAACTATAGGTCACAAAACTTGTGATGCTGAATTCACCAAGTTTAAAAATTGCATGGTGAAAAATGTTGGGAAGAAATGGTAGTGTTTCTGGTTGGTGTGGTTGGTGTGAAGAGTTTATTCATATCAGCATCTTTACCTTGGTTCCTTTTATCCAATTTTTTAGACTAACCGAATTGATGATTGGATAAAATGGAGGAATTACTGAAGTTGATGCTTTTCTTTCAATATTCTTTATACTGCCTTAATTGTATCTTTAATGGATACCCTTGTATATATTTTAATGCATCCATGGATCTATGGGAAATATCTGTAAATTGTACATATGTAAAAGATCAATTATATTGAATGAACCTGGATGGATTTTAGTTGGTTAGGCAGTATCGTTTTTGGGATAAAACCTAGATTAGATTGCCAGAGTATACTCAAATCTGACGGGTAGATAGGATATAGGTTGTAGATTCGTCTGCTCTTAGTTAGGCCGAAATCAATCTCCTTTGCTGTACACAACTAATATTCACAAACTACGAAACAATTCATTTCAAATCCGTTTCTAGTAAACTCAACTTACCCTTAGAATATTTATTTTGAAAATTATGTTCTCCAGTATGGCACCTTCTAGATTAATTTAGATTTTGAATTCTTTTTATGGATAAATTAGATTTTATCTTTACTTAATTACATAAATAGCTAAAGTGATATTGAGGTTTGTCTCCATTTAACCCATATATTAAAGGGAAAGCTTAAATAGCAGTCTTTGGGTACATCCCACTAGTAATTTTTTAGTTAAATGTCTACAATTACCCTCTTGTCAATGGCTGCAAAAAACGCCAATGTTGAAAATATAAAGTTACCATACCAGTATCCACCCTACTCTATGTCGTAAAATTCTATCGAATCGTACATACTATGCCCTGACTAATGGAACCTGTTATTATCTTTCCCTCTATAGCCTAAAAACTTAAATGTCATTAACACGTTAAAAAATACCAAATCTGTCACATGAAATGGAAATAAACTATTGATAAATTAATTGAAATATTCATATATGTAACTCTCTTTGTTAGTAATCCCCCTTCTGTATCCCAAGATCTTGGCATTTTTCTAGCTCCGTACTCCGTCTCATTACTTTCTTGAGATGAGTATCAGGAGATGGGAATGATTGGCTAAACTTGTCAATTTAGTCAATATCTCCCCATGATTTAATACTAAGTGTTTTGGTGTATATATACTTCTGAATCTTACATCTACAGTATTATTAACATTGTCTAGATCTGGTGTATCGTTTGGTGAAATTACCACATTAAAGTTCCCCACACAAAATTTGACAGTTTCCTGCATATTTCTAATTTTCCTACACCCTCGGAACTTTAAAACAATCAGTAAGCCTGTGATTCTGCAACAGTGTGGTTGAATATTTCAGTTTCAACAACAGAAGAACAACACCAACAGTTATGATCAACTTTTCGAGGTTGGCATACACCAAGGATGAGCTTAAGAACATATGGTTGCTCTACCAGGACTTGAGGAAGAACACTGGTCAAATTAACTATAACTCACGTTATTTCATATTGTTTGCTTCGACATTGGTATCCACGTTTGGGTTTGGGATCTATTTCACTATAAAGAATCTTTTAACTAAATATAATGATGATGCTCGCAAAAGAAAGCTAACCAGACCCAATTTGATCAGACAAAGTTCGACTATTTTGAAGAATGGGTCACGAGAAATATTCATCACCCAGTCGTCAGGCAAGACTTCACGAATCATTATTGCCAAACCTAACAATGACAGATATGCTGCCGATAAATACGTTTACAAGAATTTTGAAGCGAACCAGAAATTAATCGAATCCCACAAGAAAAAGGTCATTGTCAATTCACGATTCATTAATCAATTGACAATTATTTGGAAGATTTTGATCCCGAAATTTTATAGTAAAAACTCATATTTGTTGCTTTCGCAATGTTTCTTTTTGATTCTAAGGACCTGGTTATCGCTTTTGGTGGCTAAATTGGATGGTCAAATTGTCAAGAATTTAATTGCTGGGAACGGGAGAAAGTTTACTCGTGATTTGGTTTACTGGATCTTGATTGCCTTCCCCGCCAGTTATACCAATGCAGCCATCAAATACTTGGATAATAGACTAGCCTTATCTTTCAGAACTAACTTAACCAGATACATCCACGACATGTACCTCGATAAAAAAATGGCCTACTATAAAATCTCCTTGTCCGATTTACAAAACATCGATCAATATATCACCACCGATGTCGCCAAGTTTTGTGAATCGTTGGCAGGACTCTTTTCCAGTATGGGTAAACCTTTTATTGACTTGATTTTCTTCGCCGTATATTTGCGAGACAATTTAGGGACTGGTGCCATAATTGGGATTTTCGCCAATTATTTCTTAACTGCCTTCTTGTTAAAGAAATCTTCGCCAAAATTTGGAGCCTTAGTCTCCAAGAATACCTTGTTGGAAGGGGTCTACTTCAACCAACATTTGAATTTAATGAATAACTGTGAAGAAATTGGGTTTTATAAAGGGTCCCTTATTGAAAAATTCAAATTAAGACAGAATTTCGATAAATTAATGTCCCATGTAAGTACCGAGATTGATGCTTCTTTTACTTACAATATTATAGAAGATTATATTTTGAAATATACCTGGAGTGCTTGGGGTTATGTATTTGCCGGTTTACCAGCAATCTTGGATGAATTATTCCCAAAAGAACAAAATGAAACCGATCCTACTAAAACCCCTTCCATCGTCAATCAAAAACAAAATATGAGACAGTTCATCATCAACAAGAGACTTATGTTGTCTTTGGCCGATGCTGGTTCTCGTCTTATGTATTCTATCAAAGATGTTTCTGAATTGACTGGTTATACCGACCGTGTGTTCACTTTATTGTCCAACCTTCATCGTGTTCATTCTCCAAGATTCGATTATGGTGATCAATTTGGTATTGCTGATATCAATGGTACCATTCAACAAAAATATGCCAATGGAGTTAGATTCGAACATATTCCCGTGGTTATTCCTACTGAAAATGGATCTGAGCAAGCTCCTCTAGTTGATAATTTGAATTTTAAGGTTGATGGTACTAAGAATTTGCTCGTTCTCGGTTCTAATGGAAGTGGTAAGACTTCCATTGCTAGGATCATGGCGGGTTTATGGCCATTATACAGCGGATTACTTTCTAAACCAAGTGAAGATGATACTTTCTATTTACCACAGAAAACTTATTTCACTACTGGTAATCTCCGTGATCAAATTATTTATCCATATTCGTATGATAATATGATTGAAATGGGTTACAATGATGATTATTTGTATCATATTTTACGTGAAGTTAAATTGGAATATTTATTGACTAGAGAAGGTAACTTCAATGTTGTTAAAGATTGGAAAGATGTCTTTAGTGGTGGTGAAAAACAACGAGTTAGTATTGCCAGAATCTTGTTCAAAAACCCCAAATTGGTTATTCTTGATGAATCTACCAATGCGGTTTCGACTGATGTCGAAGATTATTTATTTGAATTGTTACAGAGAAAGAAAATTGCCTTCATCACTTTGTCTCATAGACCATTGTTGATGAAATACCATGACTTTGTTTTGGAAATTCAAGAAAATGCTCAATGGAAATTCCA
>JAXQKE010000052.1:0-69965 GCA_037042355.1 Candida sp. Y128-05E | reverse complement strand
TCTTGTTGAACCAAAAGATGAAGATTTGGTTGGTGGAAAAGGCACAGTTGAATTAGCTACCGACCATTGAATAGAGTAACCCTCTAGTTTTAGTTCTTTGATTTTATAAATAGAATGATATAGTGTCAGCAACCAGGACGGTTGTCGAAGTACGAATTACACGAACATATTTAAACAAGCACATACTTAAACGATGTACATTATCGCAATATAATAAACTATTATATCGTTGAAAACCGATAAACGAGCAAAATATCATACTCTAAGAGATGTAAACGCGTCGTTCAAATATTCTAAATCGGTTTACTATCGAATACTAAAATTAGTTGCATTTATCTAAAAAATAAAATTAACTATGAACCTGCTCTAGAACAAATAAAATCAAACCATACCATATAGGATACACAATCAGTATCAACAGTTATCTATCCAAATTTATCTTGCTGGTATGAATATCTGATTTATTCAATTATTGTTGTTTACATTCAGGGGCGTTTTGTTGAGGTTGTTCACCATCATCTTCTTCGTCATCCTCTTCATCTTCGGAATCATATTCTTCTTCACCTTCGAGTTCATCAGGGAATCCAAATTCGACAGCATCACCAGTGAACCAGTCGACGGCTCTTGGGATCAATCTGTCTTTAATTTCTTCACCTAATTGGTAATCCAATTCCAATCTTGCTTCCAAGTCGTCTTCTTCTTCCTCTTCTTCGTCTTCATCTTCATCCTCTTCATCGTCTTCTTTATCCTTTGGAGCTTCAGGAGGGTCAAAGAAGTTGAAGAATGACTCGGTAGGAGTCAATTTTTCAATAGTTCTCGTTTGTTTGGTGGTCTTATTTCTTTGTTTTCTTCTTTCAATATTTATGGTGGCGTTAACCTCTTTAGATTTCCAGTTGATTTCAGAACCTTTGGCGTGGTCGTATACGAAATCACCGGAGTAACCTAATTCCGGTTGGTAATGATAAGTTTTAGTTAAGATGTGATTTGAGAAATATGAGTTTTCCTTGAATTCGAAAATCAATTCAAAACCTGGGGTTTTGAGGTATTCCATTCTGATATCGATTAAGTATGTCAAGATATCGGAATCACGTTCAGTGATGGTCTCAGAGACGGTGGTCAAGTTCTCAAGAGCAGTCAACCAGAAACCTGGGATACCTGCTTCAACTGATTCTTCATCTTCATCTTCTTTAATTTCTTCTAATTTTTCACCTTCATCCTCATCTTCATCTTCTTCAGCTAATTGTTCACCTTCTTCAATTTCCTCTTGAGTTGGCTCTAAATCACCATTAATGATTTTCTTTCTTTGTTCATACAAAGGTTCATACTTTTTGAAATATTTCTTTTCCAATTCCAACAATTCCTTTTGGAATTCGGCTTCCAAAGACATTTGTGATTGCTGGATAGATTTCAAACCGTAAACACGGTTCTTGATTGCCTTTGGCAATCCGTCTACGTAACCGGATTGTTGACCAACTAAAGTGGATAATTTCCCTTGAATCATTGACATTAAAGCAGGGTTATTAGCTAATTGTTGACCTAATTCTTCATTTTCTTCGGAAATAGCTGGAACCGTGGGTGGTTTAGATTTCAAATAAGAGTTAGTGACCGAAGCAGGTGTGTTTTGTGGGGTGGGTGCTTTGGAGATGTCTCCGTTCTTGCTTCTAATAGGTTCACTCATAATATATGAAGATTATATGATATTTACTTAAAAAAGACGTTGCCTTTCTTTATAACTAAAATCAATGGATGGGGCGTGTGCCCATGCAGAAAAAAAAAAAAAAAAAAAAAAAAAAAGAAAGAAATCCCAAAATTGATAAAATTTTAGACGCTGGCTTGAAAATTTCAAACAAAGAAACAAACAATAGAATGGGGGTAGATAGAGTTTAACGTGGATCAATAGAGTCCAATAGTAGATCTGTAGTAGTTAGAGAAAAATTCAGAAATTAACGTGTTTCATTTAGCGCTCAGTTGAGCAAACGTTGACTTAAAATTCAATAGCGGAAAAAAAAGATTCTCTATAGATAAGAGTTTCAGCGAGAATTATTGGTTGCAAAGTATTAAGATGAATCTGGATCCAAATAGTAGTAATAGTGGTGCTTTGTAGGATATCATGGAGTTAGTTTGATATATAAGCTATTATATTTGTTTAGTATGTTAAAGTTTGAGTAGGATTCTACACTTTCATGATTGGTGTAACGCAACCTATTCGAATAAGTAGATTTAGAAAAGTTATCTACAATGGTTTATGGCTGATTACTGCAATTGAACATCTTTATTTACTATTAGTACCTCTGGTAAATACAACCCGCTTTACGGATAAATTATATGAATTGCCGGAACTATCCGAAATTACCACATTTTGAATATTTTATTTTATAGTGGACAATGACGTTGTGATGTTTTCCACAGTTATAAATTGACGTATTATCTCTGGTGTCTCTCTAACATTATAGTAGTGTGATTTGTTTCATCCTAACATGATACTCGTTACCCTGAAAAACTATATAATGGCTTGTGGTGAATTAATCCCTGGTGCATTTGAAATTCTGTAGCCTTTTATAAAGAGATGAGACTGGAATCGACTTCGTATGCTTTCAACGACTTGTTTAAGTATTTACTTTAGTTACTTATAAATCTTCATCTTCCACACATCTTGCACTCTCAAACTATTCCCTGTTGACCATTTCCTTCATCTTCCTGCTCATTCAAGGCCTACACAATTGATGGCGAGTTTTTTATGAAAGTAAACGTAATAGACGCCAGTTATCCGTTTTTTTGACTTCAGGATTCGAACCCACGTTCTCTTGTTATTATTATATATGTAAAGTAATGGTATTTTCATACGAGTTTCATATCTTGTCAAATCCTGAAAAACAGAAAAATATAAAAAAATACAAAACATATTTTTTTTGACTATCTAAACTTACCAGTAGAATGGTTAATAAATATACTACATCTACTTAGTTTAGATCAACTCTATCTGATTTGAAGTTGTTTTAATTGACTTTCAAAAAATCTCGTTTTGTACCATACCACCAATTTCGCAACACTACACGACAATTTCTTTTTTTCAAGGGTGATGCGGTGGCTCAATGGTAGAGCTTTCGACTCCAAATCGAAGGGTTGCAGGTTCAATTCCTGTCCGTGTCAATTCCTTTCTTTTTTTATATTTTTGCTGATAACCGTTGGTAATTAATCTTAGTTAGTCAGAAAGGTGATTAAGAGTAATTTAGTCAGCGGGTTAGGTGACTAAGTTTAATTTACTCAATCCTTAGTAAGCCAGCATAGCGACTAAGAGTAATTTACTCAATCTTTAGTCCGTCAGTAAGGTGATTAAGATTAATTTACTCAAA
Organism: Candida sp. Y128-05E; assembly: GCA_037042355.1. Lineage (NCBI taxonomy): Eukaryota > Fungi > Ascomycota > Pichiomycetes > Serinales > Debaryomycetaceae > Candida > Candida sp. Y128-05E. Next base: position 66,612 of record JAXQKE010000052.1, on the reverse strand, counting down.
CCTTAGTCCTCAAAATAGTGACTAAAACTGACTACAAATGACTAAATTACCAACCCTGGATTCAATTATTGTGAAGATGTTAATATTCCATTATACACGATTGTTCTTTCTAGGAAAGATCTATTTTAATTGAAGGAAAGTAAAACGTAAACCAACGAAAGAATATGCATAAAAACTAAGAATGTTCTACCAGCATAATTGCATTAGTTAAGTAATCTGTGTGGTTAATCAATCATGCTGAATTGGGTTCTCGATTATTTTCATGGTAGTTCTAAGATCCTGATCTTATCGTGAAAAATCAAATCAAACGTGTAGCCATCACCCCGTGACTATAATAATTGTTTAAATTGTGTTGATACAGCGTTACTAAAGTGGTACTCTATTTTACAGAATTTCGCAGCCAAAAATTTATCGACAAGCGGATTTTTATCCAGAACACCATTGAAATGAATCAATTAAAAATAGTAGATAACCTCAAGGGGAGACCAATAGAAACACACAGATTAACTAATTTTAAACAACATTAGTTAAGACATGGGCTGGCAGAACTAGATGGTTCTCTCAATAATTGAGAATTTTAAAAAATATTAGTCCACAGTGTCAAAATAATCTTGTTTGTTGTAGTGAATTACAATTGAAGCCGATATTACATGAGATAATTTTTATTTTACTAGGGCTTGTCCAGACAAATATACAAGAATGAATAGGACTAACATAATTCAAACGTTTTGTCTAAATTTGAGTCATTGTTGATAAAAAATGTAAGAGACTTGGATATTGTCTGAAGAATAGTATCATTATCACTGCAACTTCCCTACTAATAATTTCTGTTCGTCCTTAGCTCATTATACGATTCCAAGCAACAACCAGTCATCGAAATATACAACCAAAGCATGTTTTTTGTCAGGTTTTAAACCAAGAACTATTTATTCCTTATTGATCTCGGAAATTTCCTTCCAATTGAAAATCTGGGGTAAACCGTTTAAAAAGATACCAAGACAAGGGCGCATCCTATATATGAACACATATTAGTCGGTCTACCTATCAATGGGTCGCTACCTACAAATTCCGTGATGTCTACAAATCACTCCTTAGGATACCGCTAAAACAAAAAGCGCATTCATATTACAATTAGATTATGTATCATGATAAAAACCACCACGGAGCGAAAGGTTATTACTAAGAACGGATGCAAGAGATAAGATAGGCAAAGCCACTAAACCAAGCTTTTATTTGTAAAAGGGATTGAAGATAATATAAGCAAGTCATTACCATATTTAGAATTCCGCCGGGTGCTACCAATATCGCGCTACCGTTCGTCAGATGAGTCCTAACAATGATTTTGGAACGGCATAAACTTTGCCGCGCAAGTGAATTACCTCATTGGGCACGATAAAGTAATTTAAAAAAATTTGTAGATAAGATAGATGAGATGAAGAGACGATTCCAACAAGAGATGAAGAGCAAGAGAAGAAGGAGAGGACTATGTAGAGGGGATGTGTAGAATGGTGTATGTCAGAAATTGTTCTGTAATGTGATCGTTGTTTCTATTTCAAAAGCGCCTTCAGTGGGGAATTAAAAATTGCTTGTTTAATTATTTTTTACCCCAATCTTCAATTATGAGATTTGAAATCTTATCACTCTGATGACTTAGGCGGATAATATCTTTCGCCCTGTCATATATAAACTAACCTTATTCTCTTATTTTTTTGATCTTCATGTCATGTTGTTTAATAAAAAATCACTGAATCCGGAAAAAGTTCATGCTTCCACAACAGGCTCATTAAGAGACCCCGAACTACACCCCATCACGTCACAAGTTCAAATAGATGCCTTGCCTATACAAAGTATCCTTTCCAACCAAGGTATCACCGTAAATCTCGATCATGAAATCAATAAAGATGAAGCTTTGATCATTGCCATGGGTTATAAACCAGAATTCAAACGTGAATTCAGTTTAATGACCGTGTTTGCAGTATCCTTCTCAGTGTTGGGATTACTTCCTTCTATTGCTGCTTGTTTTGATTATCAACAATTGGTCATTGGTATGTCGCCAATTCCCTGGTTGATTGCGGTAGTATTTGTCACCTCAGTCGCATTGTCCTTAGCAGAGACAGCTTCAGCGTTCCCGGTGAGTTCAGGAACTCCATACGCAGTTTCACAATTGGCTCCTCCTAAATACAAAGCCATTCTTACTTGGTTGACTTGTTGGTCCAATTGGTTATGTCAAATCACTGCTGCTCCCTCCGTCAATTACTCGGGTGCATCAATGATGTTGGCCTTGAGATCATACAATGATCCCGGCTTCTCGGCTACAAACTGGCAAGTATACTTGTTAACCACAGCTATTATGGTGTGCCATGCCATGATTTCGTCTTTACCTACAAAATGGTTGGCTCAATTCAATACCATGGGAACCAGTTGTAACATTTTGTTCTTGGTGATTGTTTTCGTGATGATCTTGGCTGGAAACGATCGTGTCAATATCAATGAAGCTATCACTACAAAATTTAATTCCAATTCTGTCGCTTGGGGATTGACTAATTTCACTGACTTCCCCACTGGTGTCGCCATGTTGATTTCATTCTTGGGTGTTATTTGGTCAATGTCAGGTTATGATTCTCCATTCCATTTAGCAGAAGAATGTTCTAATGCCGCTACTGCTGCTCCGCAAGCGATCGTGTTGACTTCTACTGTAGGTGGTGGTGTGGGATTTTTATTCATGATTGCCATTTCTTACACATTAGTTGATTTAAATGAAATCATGGAGGATCCAAACGGTTTAGGTCAACCATTTGTCACTTACTTAGCCCAAATTTTAAAGCATGATTTAGTTATTGCTGCTACCGCTTTAACCATCATCAGTTCTTTCTTCATGGGTTGCTCGTGTATGTTGGCAGCTTCAAGAGTCACGTTTGCTTACTCTAGAGATGGTATGTTCCCATTATCGAAATATTGGAAGATTGTCACTCCATTAACCCAAACTCCCATCAATGCGGTATGGATCAATTTGTTATTAGGTCAATTGTTGTTGTTATTGATGTTTGCCAATGACACCGCTATTGGGGCCATCTTCTCTGTCGGAGGGATTGCTGGGTTTGTATCATTTACCATGCCAACATTCTTAAAAATCACTTATGCCAGAAATAATTTTCAACCCGGTCCCTGGAATTTAGGAAAATTTTCAGAACCAATCGGTTGGGTTAGTGTTTGTTTTGTGGCTGTAATGGTTCCAATTTTGTGTTTCCCTACAGTACACGGAGAGAATTTGACTTTAGATTATATGAATTGGACCGTGGTGGTATATTTTGGTTCATTATTATTATCATTAGTTTATTACTTTGCTGCTGCCAGAAAATGGTATAAAGGTCCTAAATCCAATCTTGATGAATCGTATTTCACTTATGACGAAGTTATTGATGGGAAAGAAGATTATGTGGTTAATTCCGACATGACAAAAGGATCTAATTAAGGGATGGCTCAATAGGAATGTGGTTATAATAGTATCATCGGGAAAAAGGTTTTCGATTATAATGCAATCAACTCCGAAATAATAATAACATAAACAATGTTATTGTTTACTCCAAGGTTTAAATTCGATATTTGCCTTGTTTATTTATTTATTTCTAGTCGAGATTTGTTTATACTGTATATTAATTAATATTAAAGAAAATCCTAGTAGAATTGAGTTTGAGCACATGTTACTCCAGGGATGCTCACCAATATTTTCTGTGGATCTAGATTTCAATACGAGAATATTATTTAATTATCTCAAAAATCTAAGCCTATGTTAATTTTTTTTAGCACTTCCTACAATAGTGGTATTCCACTCTACCCAATTACGTATAAGCCCCGACACTTTCAATATTTGACAGCAATCCCAACATTTCTGATCACTAATTAAAAATACTCAAGATAAAGCACAAGGACAAGTTTAAATCAATTGCTCTCTGTAGATCTTCTTCCATGAATTTCTTGTGTTTCCTGTGTCAAATGGGGGTCCAAATCTCCAATTGTTATGAGCCAACAATATAGATTTTATCGTAACCATTATCTTTGACATTCGCTTGCTCTAGGAACTCCGACCTCGTTACGGACCCCTACAATACCACGTTCTATACCACCTCTACCCCTTGCAGAGCAGATAAGGATATTTGAGGATATTTAGGGATATGCAACAAAATTGCAACAATGCGGTTATAACGTATGTCAATACGTAAATCAAGGGTAATAAGCTATATTACAAAAAAAATAAGATTAGAAAATGTTGATAAATGCATTATCAAGAAAATAAATAAAAGTCAACCGGACTCTATCTCGTAATATACATCGGTTTCAATCGAAACTACTAGAACCCACAATTACAACAGCCACAATTATATACTATGATACACAATGCCATAATCATTTTTGGAAAGTTATTTTTTTGAGTTATGGTATTTTCAAATCAATCACAAGTGACTGATAAGGGATGAATTGTCATCCTAAAGGCTCAATAATTTATGAATTATCCACAAACGTACATGTAACTATTAGTATTAAAGCACAGATAGGAGAGAATTGACCATGACATATGCTTAACTTAACTTAAATCCACATAGTTGATCAAGAGATATCGATTGTATAATAATTATGTGCGGTAAAACCTAATTTCAGTAACAAAGTCGAATATCAACAGATAACCACAGTTCATCAGTAATTACCGCAACTTCAAAGGTAGGAGACAACAATCAGCTACACGATTTCAATATCATCGTAAGCCAAAGTAGAACACAACTCACCATATATGAATAACCAATTTCATCAGCTATCTTTATAGTATTTCTAGTTATCTATAAAGTGCAAAATGTAACAACAAAGCTAATCCTATTAAGCTGAAGGCGATCTCAATTGTCTATTTGATATCCCATTCTAAATTTAATCTAGTTCATTCTGCAGCAATCCAACAACATTGCCACATATATATTGCATTTCGTTTCCATTAACAATATCACGGTAACTCAAATTTGGCCCTCAATTGAGCTACCGTTTACTTACTACTATGCTTCAACCTTCATCATCAACAACGATCAATAAAACTAGGAGACGCAATCATACTAAACATTAGTAGGGCCACTTCAATCTAATTCCTCAATTTAATTAATATCCATTATTTTCCATTATCTCCACACATGTAAGTTTGATATAGGAGTAACTCCAAAATAAATATAACCACTACCACTAACTCCAACAGATATCAAAAATGTGATATATTTCTGGCCAAATCCAAGTCTTATATCAATAATTTACCTAGATGAACCCCTAGTGAAGAATATGGCAAGTAGAACCCACCTGATTTCAACACATTAAATATCTACCATTAATCATTCCAGAACACGCACACATATGTTCTTTATAGTTTAATTGTTGAACAGAGTTGGTAGACCATACTCCATAGTCAAAAACAATAAATTTTAACATTCTTTCCAAACAAGCCTCGCCTTTTTGCGACACATTGTGTCCATTTTGGGACGCCCTACTTAAAAAAACGTTCTAACTTACATAAATATGCTGAAAGTAATCTCTAACCAAAATCAATCTTGGTGTACATTACATTGCCAAACATAATCTAACATGAATCTCATTCCTAAACAGTAATCCGAGCTGGAGAGAGGCGCTACCAAATGTTATTCTTCATGTATTAATCTGGTTGACAGCTAATACATATTCAACTTTCAAATGTTTACATTTTACAGTTATTTAAGATTACCACCACAAGTCAGAGAAAAAATATATACCAACCATTCATGTAACAGAAAAATAAGCCATGTAAATATGAAATTGTGCAACCCTTTTTTAACAATAATATTCCCGGGCTTTTAAATAAATGCCCACCACGTAATATTACATCTTATAAACTAAGTCCTACGATTGTACCTGAAGGATAAGCCCCATTGATTCTATGTATCGATTGTAGAATGTGTTAAGAATTGAGGTACGACACAATGAATGAGAACTTGTAACATATTAGTGGATAATAATTTAATAACTTGTCTACATTAAATCCATCGCTGGTTTACTATATCCCTGCTCACCAAGTATTAATAGATATTTGCAGAGTATTCATAATATTTACTCTTAAATTCAGCCTCAAACATTTTCCGAATTATTCCGAACCACTGGCTGCAAAAAATTAAATCATTTTTCAAATTCATTCGTTCTGTATCGTCATCAACTTTATGGATCAGGCCCAAATGTCTATCCTATACACGGTCTTCCAAATTTATTCCATAACCAGTTCATTTTTCTACACAACTTTATTCCATTCCTCGTGTTTGATGAAATTATTGTTGATTACACAGATTAACTTGCACAGTTATGAAAATTCATTTACAAGTTGCATGGTGGACTAAATCGAATAATCACATCCTTCGCAAGCACCTGGTTTTTCTCCAAGTACATTTTCATCTTCATTTGCTTCGCAAGTGCATTCACAAGCTCATTCACATTTTCACATTTTCACATTCACTCATCATATCTCGATGGATGTTTCGATAATCTGCGTTGCATAACCTGCCCATCTGAACATGCATAAACAAGATCCCACAGCAACAATGGAATCTGTCCACCAGAATGAATCGCCGATAATTTCTTTTGCAATCGCATAGAAACAACAATCGCCACACCCATGTTGAACAAACACGCCAATAGAAATAAATGAATGGTTAAATTAACGATAGTGATATTTCACAATCACGACATATAAGGTATGCAAGAGAAATAATAGACAAAGGCTTAGAATAGAACTACGACACATGATTTAATTCACCCAACGAAATAAGATAACAATGCTGATTACAAACCTGATAATGAAATTGGAAGCTACGGATATAATAACAATGATAACATCGACCAAAGTTTAACATTGATGTAAATACACCTGGAGAGAAATCTCCAGATGATTGTTATACCGATGTAAACCCCAGCATGTGATTTTTACCTGCACCTAAGATCGGTTGCAAAATGGCTGCAAACATGTGAAAAGGTATAGCGATGATTCAATCATAGGAGATGGATGGCAAGGAAGGTTTTCCAACTACCCTAATCTAGCATTAAACTTAGACCAACGTACATGTAGATCCTTGCTACCATTCAATTACCTAAAGCAACTCGCCTTGGCAAAAATAAGAAGAAAGAAGAAACCAACAAATAACCTTAATTGATGAAGCAGATGGGGCGTGGTGATGGTGATGGTGATGATAAATCCAAGTATCTGATGGTTATGATTGACGGTGGGTGTAGATCTAATATCCTCAGTGAAAGAATGAATCTTGAGAATAAACCTTAATCACCCTCGGCAAGGAATCGTAAGAATACGGGAACGGGTCTCAACTTATTTTTTTCTTTTTTATATTTTCTTTATTATTTTTTATTTTTTCCAGAAAGTTTAATTTTAATTCTTAAAAAATAATTCATCTGTTTCATGTGATTTTATCATTTCAAACAATTATAAAAGAAGGGATAAGAATTCACTGATAACAAAACATTAACTAAATTCAAAACAATGTCTGATAAATTATTCGAATCTAAAGCTTTACAACACGTCTACTCTTATGAGTTTGTTCATAAATTGGTCACTTATGTATTGAGTTACTCCATCTTGAACTACATTTACCAACAATTTGTTGTTTTATACGCCAAGATTAATGAATTAATCATTACTCCATACTTGGCTCCATACTTATCCTTGGTCGATGGTAAATTAGACTCCTTGTTAGCTAACTTGGACAACTATGGTTTAAAATCATTCAACTTGTTAAAATTCACCAATGATGAATCATTCAAGAAGTTGAACCAATATTTCCCAGATGAAAAATATGCTTTAAAAAACACTTCTGAATTGGAAAAATCTATTGAAATCTTTAAACAATTTTTAACCAGATTTTACAAATTCACCATTACCCAATCCAATGAAGTTAGCAAACAAATTGTTTCCACTTACACTCAACAAGTCGAAAAAAACGAAGGCAATATTGTTGTCAAGAACTTTAATGCTGGTGTTAACACTGCTAACATTACTTTTGAAACTTACATCAAACCTTTACAAACCAAAACTACTGATTTAATCAATGACGGTAAAACTTATTTGAACGATGTTACCACCCAAACCAAAACTAAAATCAATGATGTTACCACCCAAACCAAAACCAAAATCACTGATGTTACTACCCAAACCAAAAACAAGGCCCAAGAAGTCTTAAACGATGGTAAGAAGAAGGCACAAGATTTTGTCAGTGTCGAAGAAGTACCAGTTGTTAAAGCTTCGGCTTAAGTGAGTACTACTCCGGTTTGATGTGGCTACCAGAAGTTGTTTATTGGAAACTAGACTTTATTGTGCGCTGGTCTGTCGGTCTAGGTTTCGTGGTGCTGGAATAGCTCTGCTATTATATGATGTCGTGGTTTAAGTTATTGGTGAGTTTTGCTAGATCTCTTGTTGGAAGAGGTGGATTATACCTAGAGATGGTTGTTTTATAGTGAATATATTATAGAGATAATTCGAACAATGTAGTAAATTAACTAAGAGTGCAACGTTTTCTGAAAACCCGGTGTAATTTTGAATTAACTTAGAAACGTTGGCGGTAGTTTCAAATGTGGTTATTTTTTCTCTCCCTTTGCTTTTTTTTTATTTATTTTTACTCCTTGCAGTTTTGTATCCCTAATACCACAGACAAAATCGGAGTTGAGAAACATACGGTTCAATGGATATTTGTTTAATTATGATCTTCACCAACTTCACCCGCAATCAGATTTTCCTTCCTCGAAGCATCAACTCTTAATTGTGGTTCGTCTATAACCATAACTTTAAGTACGCATGTGATTTTGACCCTAGCCGCATCGGTTTGACAGAATATCCCAAATGACTCAAGAAACGTCTGCATACAGAAAGATAATCAACTGATGATTATTTTTTGTGCATTTTGTGTTAAAATAAGTTCTGCCGGGGTTGAATAAATTTACTTTAGAAAATTGCGTTTAAAACAATTGTGATTATCAAATGGAGATCATTTCCGCTAACCTTAGCGATATTTTTTGTCTCTTGATGGGCTGCTTGATGTTCAGCGAACACGTCTTGGTTCAGATAATGCATTATCAAGGAATAATTGACAATAATGCAGAAAACAATCTCCCCATCACTGTAGTGCACGATTAAGTCGGACCAAATATTGAAGTCGGATGTTCTAGAATTTGCAATCGTGTTTTCTGTATTTTGTCTTGACCGTACAAACAGAATAGAGGTCTCAAATATATATCAATTTCAAATTGAATTCATTTGCAACTATTGAGAAGGATATTCTGTCTTGTAAACTTGTTCAGTTTAGACAGCTTTGCTCAAGTTTATTTGGTATATTAACGTGGCAATTTTGCCGCCTTGTCACAATTACCTCTCTTAGAACAATTAAATATATCCCGACGATTACCACTTCCATTAAATTTAGTCGTCATCAGTCTTATTCACTAATGGATTTAGAAATTAATTATCTTACTAAAGTAATACTTTCGTTTACTCTATTTTCTCGTTTATTAAAATTTACGTATATAATCAATCCCGCCAACACATCGGGGAACGGTTTTTTGTTGATGATTTAATATCATTTGATCGATCTTGATTGCCACGTTAACGGTTTTCTCCGAATGATCATGTTCTAATATTACTCCTCGATTATTATTTGCTCTTTGATATTTTTTTAAATCACTATAAATTTGTTGTTCATGTCTATCGGCTTTGCCATCATCCAATAATAACTTCCAATCAAATGTATCGAAATCCCATAATACTGATTGCATGCCGAATTGGCGAATAATTCCTCGAACTCGATTATCTAACCCGCCATAAGGAGGACGAAACCATTTGGGTAAATGATTACCAGTAGCATTCATTGCCCACATTGACCATTGTATTTGCGCCACAATCTCTTCATTGGTTAGACTGGGGAGGTATTTATGAGACCAGGTATGCGACCCCATTATATGTCCTTTTGACATACACAATCGATAAATTTCGGGGAATTTTATAACATTTAAACCGAGAGTAAAGAATGTAACTTGTTGTCTTAATTTATTGATAAGAGTCAAAGTATGTAAAGTTGGACCATCATCAAATGTTTGGGTCAATGTTGAACATGTATAAACTTCATCGGCAGTAACACAATGGAAACAATCAAACGAACATTCTTGTTTGACAACTGCACATTGTTCTTGGGAATGTTTAGGAACTGGTGGTATTCTGCTGAAATCAATATAGTCCATTGGAATGTATGGTGGATCGGCTCCTGGCCATTCAGTCATTCCCGTCACATCTGTTAACCATTTGGGAAATTCCAATGCAGCATAGGTATTCGATGGAAGGATAGATTCAATGTACGTCCGCGGAGACGAAAAAAGGGGGCTGTTCGAAAATAACCCCACCCCTAGACCTAAATAGACCATCAATATCCACAACTTCATGATTATTGTATTTGTGAAAATCTGGCTGCAAAAATGGTTTTTTATTTGGTTGCGAAAATTTAACTTCAGATTAATCAAAACTAAATCATGACCAAAAGAGAGGATTTTTGAATTTCCGTCTATAGAATGTACTGGGTTAAATGTATCAAGTGTAAAACACTACTATAGCTACTTATTTAATTATGTAAACATACAATCTAGTATACTCCAGGACAAAAAAAAAATTATCAAAATTATCAATTGATTAGAGGAGATTGAATTGTAGTATATACTAGTAGTTCTAAAACTTGTAAATTAATTACAGAAGACAAACAATAATCTGCATACAAGTTTACTTACTGTTATTCACAGGAAGTTTATGTCCATAACCATATTATTCAATTCAAAGGTTGACGGTTAAGTTTTTGCCAGGATTATGCGCTTCTAGAGGATAATAATTTACACTAACCAGATTGAAACATAACGAACAGTAAATAATTCACTAACCTTCAATCAAACTTTCTAGTATTAATTTCAATATAAATATATAATATTTGCCATAATCAAGTTATACGCATTTTCAAATTAATCAAAAACGTGCAATGAACGCCGCCTTCACATGACACGTTGTGTTAGTAACAGATTGCCGCAATATTCATCATAAAATAAACAAGAATAATACGATTTACAAATTGGCGTTTATTTTGGTGAGCAGGGCACAGTATTTGCCACCTTGAAACTCCGGCATTGGAAGTGGGAAATGAAACCTCCTTAAAATTTTACAGCAGGAGTAACCGGAGTAACGACATCAAAAGGTGGCTATATAGATTGTGGCATCGGAGTAGGCTCATCTGGAGTCATCAATTTCACTTCAAATTCAATGCCATGTATCGGCAATCGCAATCTAGCAAATTCTAGAAAATATGATACCGCTTCACTTATTGTTTAAGATTTACAAATTATAATCTACAACCAAACGTTCAATAAGAACCTTTTATTTCTATATATAACAATATATATATATATATATAACCTATATCCCAAAAAACAATCCAACCACAACGAAAAGAAACCATTAGATCCATACACTTACACGGACTTTATTATTTCCGGTAAAATAAATGTAATCTTATCACTATGTAAAGTGGCGCCACAATAAATAATATTCGATAAGGTGCATTTACGTTTTATACCGCAAACCTGATCATTCATATAAGATCATCTTCACCTAAGCGCCAATACACCAATTACAATGCCATAAACATTCAATTGAGCATAAATTCTGCTTCAATAAACCATATCACATTGTTTCCTGCGGTTCCTTCTCTTTCTCCTTTTTCAACTCTTTAATAATTTTATCCTTTTCCATCAATTGTAATTTCAACTGCTCCAAAGCAGTATCTTTTAAAATCAATTCCCGTTTCAAATCATCGGCTTCATTTTTGAAATTAACCAACCCATCCACTTTCAATTTTTTCTGTCCATTATCCTTCTTGATATCCCCGCCATTTCGCAACACTTTATTTTCTTGTTTCAACGACTCAATTTCCTTCATCAATTTCAACACTATTCCATCTTGCTCTCTTTCCATTAGATCTATCACATACTCATTATTGATCGAATTATTACGCAGTAAATTCACCAGATTAGCCCTTGACACAGAAGGCGTCGAATTTAACGAACTGACCTGACTATTTGGGAAATGGTAATCGCCAAAACTTCGTTTACTACCAGTGTTGATACTTCCTTGTCGTTGTATTCCAGTCAAACTATTCCTTCCGTCGATAGAATTCCTAGGAGAAGTTGCCTGAGGAATTGGTGCTGGAGGTACTAACAACCTATTGTTTCTCTGGGTAGGACTGAGCTTGTTAGTAGACATAATCAATTTACAAATTAAAATTAAATCTTTATATACTGAAATATTTGGATTCTAACTTTATATATATGTAAAACTGCGCACACACTAAAAAAAAAACCCTGATTTTTTGTGTCACCTTCTCCACCTTTTTCAACTTTAGTCGCTTAAATACCCCTATTAAACAAAGGTAGCTTTTAGGAGTTGCTGAAGGGTTGGATAGGATGTAACAATATGTAGATAAATGTATTATTATCATCTATTTGTAACAGTATTTTTAGCCAGATTTCTACACTTGAAACATTTTTTTATCGTTTAACTTATTCCCATGTGCGAGATAGTAACATTGTTGACTAATTGTATTTTTCAGCGTTACAAGGTGATACTGTAGTTCAAGTATACAAATATTACAATAGTTTTATTGCCAATAGCTACGAAAAGTATGAAATTGGAAATGAATTGATTTGATTTGGGTCTCTCCTCTAATTAGTGGGCTTCCTTGTATGTTTTATATTTAAAGTTAAGGTTTCACCTTCTTTCGTTTAATTAACCCAGTTAAGTTGTTCACACGTTTTAGTGGTAATGTTTCTTTATTTTGTGGGTCTGTTTTGATTTTCTTACCCACAATATCATATTGATTGATATTACTATCGAATTTATGATTAATTTCATCAAACTTCTTAACCACAAGATTTTGCAAATCTTGTAGATTGTTACAACTGGTAGATTTGATTTCATTCACTAATTGTTTGTAGTTCTTTACACTGATTAATTCTAGTGGATCTGTAGTTTCTGGTGAATATTTCCCTTCACAGCCAATCAATCCCACAATGTCCCCTAACCGAAACTCTTGTCTGTAGCCCAATTCATAATAAAATTGATCGATATTAACTTTATTATACCGATTTTCCACAATCAAATGTTCGAGGAATCGTCCTTTTGGATCGTCTGGTAGTAATGGTATAGAATATACCGCAGGTTTATCGGGGTACTGGTGGAAAATATGGCCCTCCTCCCAACCTGGTAGAAGATAGTGACTGGTATCCCCTCCGGGGATTAATAATGTCTTATGCCAATCTGCAGATAAAGTCTCATCAACCACTTTCAACCACCATTTGAGTAATTGACTTCCATCGATTAAATGTTTGTGTGGATTTTTGCTTGAGTCGGGGTAAAGATACTGGTCGGAAGCTCGAGTGAAGAGAGTTAATTTGACATTGACTTTTCCTGGCAAGGAAACGTATTCATTTGGTTTTGTTGACGATTTCTTATAGTCGATATTTTCTTGATTTTTTAATTTTGTACGCAAATTGTCTATCAAATACCCAGTTTGATGGTTCATCCCTAGACTTTCACCCTTAAACTCTCGAGATTGTTTGATTTTGTACTGATTTATATCATATTTGATCAAGTATTTCAAAATTGGTGAAATTATTTTGCCAATTTTGACGGGCGATTTAACAATACCTATTGTATCGCATTTGGAGACAAAAATGTATTCATCGACATGGTCAGGATATATTTGTAAATACACCAAGATTTCAATGCCGAAAATTATCAAATTATCCTGATTTAACAATTGGAAAAAATGTCTAATCTTGTAGGAATCAATTGATTCGATATTTTTTCTAGTCGTGATTAGAGGTTTCACCTTGACTGGGTTTGTCTGGCAATACCATAGTTTGTAGCATTGTGACTGCGGCAATTCCTTACCTATCTCTGCTAATAGCTGATCCATGAAAAGTTGCTAGCTGTTTATTGATGAGACTGAAAAATTTCTGAACTAACGCGCTTTACCCCAGATTTCAAATAATGATGATAGTAATCAATCAGTAGCAATTGCAATATAATTAGAGAGACTGGCGATTGGTAAAATCTAAACCTGAAATTGAACACCAATATATTTTTATTTGGTTCATTTGCGATTTACAAAATATATTTATATCATACCTTATAACTTTTTAAATATACACGTATATAACTTTTTATAGAGATTGTCAGCTAGTTTAGATAGAAGTCGTAAATATACTAGAACTATGAAATGTTGTCTCTAAAAATATCCTAATAGTCGTCATCATCGTAAGCGGCAGCATCATCATCAAACCCATTATCTTCGGGTTCAACATAGCCATCATCCTCATATTCTTGTTCTTTATAGTCATCATCTCCACCAACATTACCAGAACCGACCCATTTTGCATCATTATCTTCAAAATCATTATCTGGACTTGCCGTCAGTTCTTCATTCTCATCTTCATGTCTACGAGAGGAATCACCGTAACTACTACCATCACCACCTATGTTTCCTCTACCAACCCAACGTTCATCATTATCAATTTCGTTGCCATCGCCATCATCCTCTTGAGCATCATGTACCTTGAGACGTTCCTGGGGTGTTTGCCTTCCACTTTCATCATAAATAGTTGAAGATTCAATAGTGTGACTTACCAGGTGACTAGCACCATCTCTGCCTACAGTAGTTGTCTCAGTGTATGTGTGTTTTGGGTAATCCATTTTGCCTCCTAAATTTAAAGGGTTAAAAATGATGATGATTTCAAGTGGGGGTATCGTCAAATGTCAAAAACCCATTTATGCACTCTTGTGTCATTGAAAATACTTTAGTTCAAAGATGGTACAACTATGGATATTATAAGAGAATGGATAGATACATTCAACTAGAGGAAGTGGCTTCGTTGAATCATCCGTATTTTCTTTGGTTGGGATTTACTGATTGCAGAGTCACAAGAGTCATAAGAGGTTACAATTTTTTTTTAAATTTTCTTCCCCTAGGTTTAAATACGACATAAGGCAAACAGAATAACAACTATAGGCTGAATATCAATTAACATTAGTTTAACTCGTTTCTATTAATTTTTTAAATGTCAATTTTGACATAAAATTTTGCAACCTATTTCTCAATGAAAAGAAAGTTAAATTAAATTTTGCAATCAAAAATTATGAACATGGAAGAGAATAAAGGATTGCCTGCTGTGACTGGAAAATTAGACCAAGTCAATGCATATGAAGTGTTTCCAAAACAACTAGTGCCTTGGAGACCGACAATCATATCGTACAATTGTTATTTTGTATCTACATTTATCGGGTATCCATTGGATACCATTAAAACGAGAATGCAAGCTTACAATTATCCCACTTATTGGTATTGCATCAAGAAAACATATATGAATGAAGGAATACTTGGATTCTGCCATGGGATCTGGACTCCCCTGTTTTCCACTGCTGCAATCAGGTCGTTCAATATATCCGTCTATACCAAGGTGAAACCAAAAATCTATCAAACGTTATATTCCCAGCCCAACCAACCAAACTTGCCCGTGAGTATATTGGCGGGGAATATAGCGGGTACATTAACTGCCTTAGTCTCAGCTCCGTTCGAATACTGTAAGATCTATAACCAAGTGATTAATTTGGAGGTTGGAGCAAAAAGTAATAACAATTTCTTTCATATCAGTCGAGATATTATCAAACATCAAGGGATCAGAGGGTTATATTCAGGAGCGAAGTATCACATCTTGCGTGATTTTATCGGGTCAGCAGTATATTATTCCATCTACGAATCATTTAAGCCAACAATTTACAATCAATTGGACGGTAATTATGCCTCGAAATTAGCAATATTATTAGCTGGAGGATTGGCAGGTATATCCTCCTGGTCGTTTATATTCCCCATTGATACCATTAAAGCTAAATACCAAAAGGATTCTGTTGCCAATGTCGTTAGAAGTAGAAAGAATTTACCTCCCTTTCCAATTAAAGTCAGTTTTACAATATCTAAACAATTATATCGTGGTTTGGGATTATCGATTACAAGAACGTGTTTAACCAGTATGGTATTCTTTAGTTTATACGAAATTTCAATGTCTAAATTGATTTGACTGTGAATATGGAAAACTTTGTTGGAAATGTGTCAGTCGCACTTGAGTCATTTGAATCACTTGAGTCATATGGGAAATATGATTCATGAAAAAGGAAGTGGAATAGCTATTACACACGAGGACAAACCCTATTTCATCAACTATAGATAATGATTTCGATTGAATTGTTAGTCGAATAGAACCAGTATTTACGTAGACAAAAAATAAAAAATAATATATCAAAATCTACGACCAAAGAACCAAAAGCTCATATATCTATTATAATTTACAAATTAAGATTTCATACTAGCCCCCTTGTAAATCGATTTCACTTTTGTTATCTTGAATAAAGTTGGGGTTGTTTTGGCAGCAACCCCACTGTACCTGCATATCACCTATCAATTTATAAAGCAACTGTTGCATAGGCAATGATAAATCATTCAATTTTAAACTAACAGAGAACATGCCATTATCAGATATAGGAGATGATTTATTGATTACAATTATTCCACAATACCTATCACCCGAAGATATATTCAATTTGTCAATTGTAAATCATGATTTTTATAATCGATTCCATCAATCGTCATTCACATCAACCTTGTATAAGATATTATACAATAAGAAATTCACCAATAACGATAATCATTTGCTACCTAAAATCAACCGAGAAGAAGGTTTAACCTGGCAAGATTTGTTTGAATTAAGGGTCAATCCAGGGCAAAAGGTTTATACTTGGGGCACCAATGATTTTGGAAGGTTGGGGTATCTCTTAGATTCGTTACCCAATGATGTTAAGACTATGCGAAGAGGTATACATACCCCCAGTAATATCAAAGTGTTCAATAATCATATAATCACTGATATGAGTTCCACGGGGTTTTCATTTATCATATTGACCAACCATGGCCAATTGTACTATACCGGCCACGACTGGTCTAATGGTATGCGGGGGTATACCCAGCCACAATCACCAGGACCCAAAGTCCATGATTACTACCCATCCCCTTCAGAGTTGGCATTGACTAGATTGGCTA
The DNA here is from genome assembly GCA_037042355.1 of Candida sp. Y128-05E. Lineage (NCBI taxonomy): Eukaryota > Fungi > Ascomycota > Pichiomycetes > Serinales > Debaryomycetaceae > Candida > Candida sp. Y128-05E. Next base: position 49,381 of record JAXQKE010000052.1, on the reverse strand, counting down.
TTAATGCAACTACACCAATGCATGGCCGTGAAGTGTTTAATAATCCAGTATCTAATCGTTCTGAAATAGGAAATCGATATGATCGAGAAGTACAGGAGATGCCCCAGGGACGAAGAATGCAAATTCAACCAATATTAACCCGACCACCCGAGAATTTTCCAGCGGTGCCTTCACGAGCAGCACCATTAAATAAACAAGTCGACGAGACTAATTTCGTCACCAAGTTCAATTTGGATGAGAAAGTGAGGATTATATCGGTTTCAAGTGGTAGACAACATATTCTAGCCTTGGACGACGAGAATAATGTGTATACCTGGGATACTGGCGTGCAAAATAAAATGGGTATCAAATTAAAATTCCCTGAGCTTGGTTCCAATGCACCAGTCTTGAAGATATTTGCAGGCTGGAACTTATCAGGGATGTACATTTATGATGTGGGTTTGGTAATATGGAACTGTCGAGATGCTATCACAAAAGAACAGTTTGAAAATGACGATTTCACTGCCAATACAAATTATCAAATAATTCAGGGTACCAAGAGAGATGTAGAGGATTTTACTATAGGAGACAATTTCATATTATTCACCAAGAAATCTACGGGTGAATTATACGAATGTCAAATGGTTGATAGCACTTTGCACTTACCTGAACCAGTAGACAATTTCAACCAATGGTTGGTAGATCAATACCAGTCTACAGGTATTGATATTAAGTTCACCAGATTAAACTGTTGCTACAACAACTGGGTTGTTTTCACGAACAACGATCAAATCTTACTTGGTAACGCAAGTAATGAATTAAAGATAGTACCACAATTACAGTTTCAAAATATCAAATCAATTGAAATCGGCGATTACCATTTCCTAGCCCTAACCAATCAAGGTGATGTTTTAAGTTGGGGCAGAGAGTCAGGACAATGCGGATGTTTGGGGTTGGGGAATAAAACTACAGTACTTGAAAATAATGAGAATGTGCAAGATTTAGGGTTATACGATGGGATCCATGTATCTACTCCATTGAAAGTGAAGAACCCAGTTGAACAAGGTAAATGGGTTCAGATAACTGCTAGCGGATGGCACTCTGGTGGTATATTTATTGCCAGTAACCCATATTGAAGTTGTTCTATATAGTGTGTTATTTTAATTTCCGGGTAACTCCATTTTCTCAATTTGATTTTTTTCAAATTGCTCGCTAACAAAATTCGTGACGATTTCATTTTAGTAAAGGCGTCGTATAAATATTTATATATTAGTCATTAACAGCTTTTCCTTTTCAATTCAATTGTAAACATAGGAATCATATATTGTTGACTGTCTAAAGAATTAAGAGACAAAGATACAACTTAATAGAAAGCAATAATAATCAGGAAATTAGATCTAAATTTTTCATCAACAACACATAAACACACAATGACAACAATTAACACACCACCACTTAGCCAAGGCAAATTTGAAAACGAATTATCGATTTCACCAGAGCTTCATGGGAGAAGCAGAAGCAAACATGGCAGCGTCAGTCACTCGAGACATAATAGTATAGGTGAGAGATCACCAGGAAGAAACAATTCAGTCAATAGTTATTTGAACACAGCTCCTCCCACACATCATTCCGCAACCACAACCAGAAAGAGACGTTCCTCTTCATTAATCCAACATTTGGAACCAGATACCTTAGAAACAAAGATTGATCAGTCATTAAATCCAAATGTTAATGCTACTTGGGTCCATTTCAAAGGGGCTTGGATCATTCATATCATTTTGATTGTATTGGTCAAGATTGTTTTCAATTTTTTGTCGTTGGTAGATAATGATTGGAACTGGACCTTAACTAATTTAACTTATAATATCGCCTCGTACATTTTATTCCATCAAATTAAAGGTACTCCATTTGAATTCAATGGTGGTGCTTTTGATAACTTGACAATGTGGGAACAAATCGATAATGGTGATCAATACACACCAGCAAAGAAATTCTTAATGTTGGTCCCCATTGGGTTGTTTTTAGTTTCGACCCATTACTCAAATTACAATTTAAATCTATTTATCTTGAATGGAGTCAGTTGTTTATGCGTGGTGATTCCTAAATTAGCTATAAGTCATAGGTTAAGAGTTACTTTATATTAGAGAATAAAAAACTTAAAGACAAAATATTGATTGCAATGCAATTAATATTAGAAAAACACAAGATATTCTTTTCCTACTCATTTCAGGTCTGATTTTCCTAATCCACATATCCACAACATTCCATTTATATCCTTAATACAATATCCTAATCATTCACCTTAATAGTTTATATAGAATTGATTATGATTTAAACATATTTATTAATATACGCACATATTTTTTCATTGAACCATCATGGCGTGTAGTTATTTCTTGTTTACATCTACTACTACAATTTATTGCTTTTAATTACTTTTGATTTGCTCCCTCACTCGAGAATGGGTGATTAAACTAGGGGGCTTTAAAATTATCACTTCATACATACCACGACATCAATTGAATATTTAGATTGAAAGTTTATAAACTATTAATTACCTATGATTTAAACAAAAACTCTAAAATTACTCTACCACAACTCAAATTGATATTGCTTGTTGACCCTTTATGAAACAGGTACGCATTTTCAAATTTTTTCAAGTTGTATGACGTTTTGAAACGGCAATATTATCAATAATGTAAAAAAAAAAAGTAAATGTAATTCGTATAGCTAATAATAAACAACTTATAGAAATATATAGAAATATCAATATTCAAATTAGATTGTATTGGTGGTTTACCTTTCACTAAACGATATATCTTGTGAACTGGTTGAAAAAGGGTAGGTAATTTGTTTTTGCAACCATTATAATAATTAGTACTATTAGATACAACTGAAAATGTTTCTGACTAGAATGCTAGTTATCTCGAATAGATCAATAGCCAAATGGGTAAAACCCCAAACTACATAAAAATTAATACTTGGGTGTAACTTATTGTAGTAGTTTGAACCAAGCCTGGTTGATGTATTTTGGAACCGCCTTGAATGAAAAACTCCTGGCAATGATAATAGATTCTAGACTGGGTTTATATCATTGCGCCTAATAACCTCAACGTCTACAAATGTGTCAAAAAATTACAGGGACCTAAAATTTATAACTACGAATTTCTGGGTAATAATTTGGTTGTAGCCATCTGTGATTCAACAAATCATGATCATGTTAATAATAATTAATAAAATATGCAATTGAACAATCAAAAAAAACTGGCCAAACAATATATATATTTACTAGTATAAACCAACAATTCGTCTCCTAATATTATTCTCTCCTAACATTACTAACATTATCATATATTCATTTAAATATGCTATGAGTCAATAAATTGTTTCTGGTTTGTATGCTAGCAGATTCAAAGGAAATTTGCATAATAGTAATAACCGCCTACGGCAGCTAATACAACTACCAAGGAGACTACGGTCAAGTTAACCGACGAGTCGGTCGCTGTTTGGGATTGAGCAGTTTTAACCGTTTTGATTTCACCTCCTTTCAAGTTACCTTTTTTCAAACCGGGTAAGATTTCATGGGCTTCATCAGAATGTCCAACATCATCGAATTCTTCGGTAACGTCTTTACCTGCCAAATCAAGCAAAACTTCGGAACCACCTGGGTGTTCATCAATGAACTTGGTTACATCATAGACTTGTCCATTGTAAGCCACCCAAATGTCCGACTCTTTATCGTGTTTACCAACATCTGCAAGGGTATATTCTGTAGCTATTTCTGACATTATTTAGAGACTATTATCTTTTGTAAAAGAATATATTGACAAATGAATTATATTTAAATATCAATTAAGTAATCATCACCATTGTAGGAAAATGTTGGAAATTGCATATGAAATATCTCTTTCCAAATGTGTAGAAAATTCATATGGGGTTATAGGATTTAAGACTTTTCTTTTTGAACTCTGATCAATATTGATTCATATGAATCAGAAAGAAAACATTACAGATAATTTACTCAAAACCTAGGTGACAATACAATATGACGTTTTATTTTCTTCATCTCTTGTTTACTAATGGTATTTAAATAAATTGCAATTGGCTATACAGTTGAAAACGGTAGCGCCACCTTTTTATTGTTTAGATTGAATGTTACCTTAAACACTAGAATGGTAATGGGTGGCCTTAACATAAGAAAGCCTTCTTCTTTGTCAAATTAAGCAAGATAATTCAAAAGCCGTTAGGGTGAATAGAAACAAAAGCAGAAAGGAAGAAAGAAAGAAACAAAAAATACAACTGTTCTAACGAAAGACTTTTAGTATAGAGAACAATTTAAAGATTGGAGTCCCATTGCAAAAACTGTACCATTTATGTTTCTTTAGAAAATCTAATAATAACGAACCAGAAGATTAGAATATGGCAAAATCTACTAAAACGGAGGCAAAAAAAACAACAAATTATGGGGTAAAATTGGCAAAACATCCTCCCCTTTAATCTTTTCAATTGACAATTAATCAAATTGGCTATCATGTAATCCCAATCACCCAATTGATAACCATCCGAAATAAAGTATCTCCCCAGAAATACCACATTTCGATTTAAACTTTGTCATGAAGATGCTGGCACTTAGATTCAGCAACTCTGGAATTAATGTAGGTATAAATATAACTACTTCTATGGTTCAATATTGTTCGATTTCATTTCAATGGCAAAAATTCATTTCCTTAATTTACTGGTATCCAAGATGTATATTAAAACCATTTCATCACAACCTTGTAATCAGTACCTATAATTATCAAATCAGTTCAATAGCTATACCAACTATGACTATAGCCAACCCATACTTAGAATACAAAACTTTATCTATCGAATATATAAATATAAACATAATGTTCAATCCCCGCAAATACCCACATTTCCGGTCGATGACGTTTTTTTGCACCCAAATACGGATAAACCAACACTGATAAGACAAAGATAACCAGGCCAATATATCATACACATGTATATATATAACACATGGTTATTATTATACTTGTTATATTATATTCTATAGCATACTTCTATTATCTACATCTCTTACGTAATGGCCCACGTGTTAGTGCAGTACAGGCCCGTAGATTCCCCCGAAACAGGGCTACCATCTGAAGAGATAAAGTTTAAGCAATTTAACCAAGATAAACCTCCAAAAGAATGGAGATTGATTTGGTTATAACTATAATAGTAAAATGAAAGTGAATTATCTAATTAATTGTTAATATTTTGTCTGTAATTAACCTTGACTCTTTAGAAAGATGGGGGAAATTAAAAAATTATGACTCTCATTAAATTTCATTAATTTCAAAAATTTTGTCGACTCTGAAAATATTTATTTCATCAACCTCTTCTTTTTACCATGGTTTACAACTTATCTGATGCTCATTTGAAATTAGTCAGTGATGACTTACAAACTTCTGATCCAGAAGTTTATGGAATCATCAATGATGAAATTGACAGACAAAAACATTCCATTGTCTTGATTGCCAGTGAAAATTTCACTACTACCTCCGTTTTAAATGCTTTGGGTACTCCAATGTGTAACAAATACTCTGAAGGTTACCCAGGTGCTAGATACTACGGTGGTAATGAAAACATTGACAGAATTGAAATCTTGTGTCAAAACAGAGCTTTGCTGACTTTCAACTTGGACTCTGAAAAATGGGGTGTTAATGTCCAAACTCTTTCTGGTTCTCCAGCCAATTTACAAGTTTACCAAGCTATCATGAAACCTCATGAAAGATTAATGGGTTTAGACTTACCTCACGGTGGTCATTTATCCCATGGTTACCAAACTGATTCCAGAAAGATTTCTGCCGTTTCTACTTACTTCGAAACCATGCCTTACCGTGTTGATTTAGAAACTGAATTGATTGATTACGATATGTTGGAAAAAACCGCTGTTTTATACAGACCTAAAGTCTTAGTTGCCGGTACTTCTGCTTACTGTAGATTAATCGATTACAAGAGAATGAGAGAAATCGCCGACAAAGTCGGTGCTTACTTGGTTGTCGACATGGCCCATATTTCCGGTTTAATCGCCGCTGGTGTCATTCCATCTCCATTCGAATTTGCTGACATTGTCACCACCACCACCCATAAATCCTTAAGAGGTCCAAGAGGTGCCATGATCTTCTTCAGAAAGGGGGTTAGATCTGTTAACCCAAAGACTGGTAAAGAAATCATGTACGATTTGGAAAACCCAATTAACTTCTCTGTCTTCCCAGGTCATCAAGGTGGTCCACATAACCATACCATCACTGCCTTGGCCACTGCTTTGAAACAAGCCGGTACTCCAGAATTCAAAGAATACCAAGAACAAGTTTTGAAAAACGCTAAAGTTTTGGAACATGAATTTATTGCCAAAGGTTACAGATTGGTCTCCAACGGTACTGACTCCCATATGGTCTTGTTGAACTTGAAAGATAAACAAATTGACGGTGCCAGAGTCGAAGCTGTTTGTGAAAAAATCAATATTGCTTTGAACAAAAACTCGATTCCAGGTGACAAATCTGCTTTAGTTCCAGGTGGTGTTAGAATCGGTGCTCCAGCCATGACCTCAAGAGGTTTAGGTGAAGACGACTTCAAGAAAATTGTCAACTATATCGATTTCTCGGTTCAATACGCCAAAAACTTGCAAGCTAGCTTACCAAAAGATGCTAACAAATTGAAAGATTTCAAAGCTAAATTAGCTGAACAATCCGACGAATTAACCAAAGAAAAAGAAGAAATCTACAAATGGGCCGGTGAATTTCCATTAGCTACCTAAGTTTGAATTAGAGTCGTCGATTTTTTTATACAATGACCACCAACTTCTGTTTTATTGACAAAAATCCAACAAATTGTTTATACATATTTAGATAATATATTATGAAAAATGAGTAATAACTGTAATCATGGAAGGTTCTCTTCTACATCTCTAGTCTACTTGATCCCATATCATCATCTAGCTATCTGGTGACTTATACATACTACAGGTTCAGCACGACATTGCCTCAATACAATAACCGCTATTAAATCAATTTTTCATGTTTGAATATCTCATCCAATTTCCCTTGAGATTTCCATTCTTTCAAATCCTGTTCATTACCAAAATATTTCCCATTGAAAAATAACGAAGGCACCCATTTTCTGCCAATGATTTCAGTAAATGCAGCTTCCAACTTTGTAGCTTCTTCTTGATCTTCAAACTTGTCTAACTCGATAATATGGATTTTGTCGAAGACATTATAGTCATTCCAAATTTTTTCAACATAATGACAATCTGGACACCAAGACTTGGATAACATCAAGTAGGTGTTACCAGCAATCAACTTCTGAGCCCTTGTTGTATATTCTGGAGCTGACATTGTACAGTTGCTTTGTAAGAAATCGGTAAATTTATTTTTCAGTCCTAGGTTGGTAGCAATGAATATTTCGCAGTCAAAATAGCCGGGCAATAAACAAATAACCGCCGAACCGAAAGATGATATGTTGTATGATGAAATACATCTTAACTCCAAATACTACATTGACAATGGTTACATTCTCACTACACATAATTTAATTATTTTTCTATTAGTTTTCTATTATACGTCCTAAATTACAATGCTATAAAATTAAAATCCAGCAAAATTTCTTATCTGTTTTCAGGAGTGCTTTCTAATACTGGTGAATTAGCATTGGTATCTTCTGGGTTAGAAGAAGAGTAAACTTCTTTGTTTTCGAAACTTGCTTCACCCTTTTCGGCATCCATCTCATCATAAACACCCAATTCGTTAACTTGATCTTCAACTTCTCTGTAGGATAATTTAGGTAAGGCTTTAGCAACTCTCCATGGTTGAGTTCCGTCAACATGAGCTTTAGCAAAGATAATATCAATTTCTTCCAAAGCTCTACCGGCAGTTTCTGGATAGAAGAAGTAAATGACTGGAAGCCAAGAGTAGTTAATAGCAGCGAAGAACACGTAAACACCCCAACCGGATTGAGCAGCAAAAATTGGGGTAAACATAACAACGGCAAAATTACAAACCCAATTGGTACAAGTGGAAACGGCAGCAGCAGCAGTTCTGGTTCTCAAAGGATTGATTTCAGGTGGGTATACCCATGGTAATGGTAAAATTGTCCAGGCAAAGAAGAAGATGAACAAATAAATACCAAAGGCAGCACCTTTAGCTGATTCATGAGTATCAACAATCAAACAAGCAAAAGTAACAGTAAATGCAACGGCTTGACCACCAGCACCGATTAAAAACAATTTTCTTCTACCCAAAGTATCAATCAAGAAGAATGATGGAATTGTCGATAAAGCGTAAACGGTAGCAAAAACACCACCTAATAACAAAGCACTCTTAAAAGAATAACCCATATTGTTTTCGAATAAAACGGTTGAGTAATAAATAGCAGCATTACAACCAGTAAATTGTTGGAAGAATTGAGTTGAAGCACCGATAAGCATTCTTTGGAAATGTTGTGTTTTTCCTCTGGTAAATAAATCGGTAAACCCCTTGGATCTGGATCTTTGAACACCATCGTGAATAGCTAATCTTTCAGCTTCAATTTCGTCATCGGTAGGTGGTAAACCTTCGATAGCACCCAAAATTTTACAGGCTTCGTCGTGTCTATCCTGGGCAATCAACCATCTTGGAGATTCTGGTAATTGTAAAATACCGAATAACAAAACCATGGCAAAAACAACTTGCAAAGCAACTGGTAATCTCCAAGACAAAGTCATGGATTGATCAGTGAAAGACAAACCGTAATCGATCCAGTAGGCAATCAATGTACCTACCGCAACGACAGCACCTTCTAAATTAACTAATCTACCTCTGTTTTCGGCCTTGGATAATTCTGATTGCCAAACGGGGATGGTGGCGGTATTCATACCATTACCAATACCAGTGATGACTCTACCAATAACGAAATGTCCCAATTGAAAATGACCATACATTGGGGTACAAGCAATAATGGTACCAATATTAATAATAATGGCACCCATAATAATCAAAGGTCTTCTACCGATTTTTTCCCCTCTAAACAAGACGAATAAAGCACCAAAGAAACATCCTAACTCATAACAAGCAGTGACGGCACCTTGGATAACTGAATCGTCAGTACCAGGGAAGTATTCATGGAAATTTTCAGCGTTAATAATACCCGACATTAACCCTTGGTTAAATCCAAATAAGGAAAACCCAATGGTAGAAGTGGCAGTAATTGCCCATCTTAATTTTTTACCTTCCAAACCAAACGTATTGGTTCTTGCAGTTAACCATTCCATGTTGTAATGTTTTGTAATTGAAATGGTATTGAAAAATTATGAAGAACGTCATAAAATTCCAGAGATTTACATTTATTTATACAACAGCTCTAAAAAGTTTTAGGGAAACTTAGGTGTAATATGACGTTCAAACCCTACATGAAAAACGTCATGTTGCAACAAGCCGTTCCAGATGCCGCTCCTGTATATACCGGAACTGTCCTAAGTCCTGCTTAACTTAACACTGGTATGAATCTGTTAAAGCGATTAGTTTCTAAGGGAGCTGTTTCGGCTCAACATCTAGTTGCTCAACTTGAATGATGACTTCTGTCATGAAAACTTAAATATTTCTCCTCTAGTTTTTGCAAATCTTAACTTTGACGCTCGGGTAAATTTGTTACATACGTTATGTAAATAATATTGTCAAATATTTTATTTTAGGTGTTTACTATAATACCATTTCCAATGAAATGAATAGGGCTACTTCAAGGTTTAGGCGCTCCATAAGAATCGCCTTTTCCAGGTGTTCAAATTAAGGAAACTGGTACGAATTTGCCGTTTAGTTTCGGCTTCTAGATTGTTCGCAGGATAATTTTATGTACCTCATCGTGGAAAATTAATATTTTTGATGAAACAAAAGTAACAAAACAGGCCATTGTCATTGTTAATGCATGTACCACCAATTACTAATAAAAACATCCGGAAATAGGCAATTTATCCAACCTCAGAGCTGGACTCTAGGTTCAAAACGTTCGGTTCGTAAAGAAAATAAAAAAATTGGACAAATATCAGATGATGCTGGTCAAGTTTCTTTTCCCTTGGGGAAAGGGTTATGGAAAAATTACCTGAATTCCGGATTAACATTGGCAATATAATGCAATTGCAAACCATTGTATATATCTATTGTATATCTATTGTACTTTATAATATCTATATCGTTACACACAATTACTAATATAAATGATCTCCTCTTTAAACTTAATCTCGCGAAAGGCGGGGGGAGTGAACATATACGCCAGCCGAGGTCCTTTAAGGTTACTTCTCCACTGGAGAAACAAGGGATTGACTCGAAAAAGATCATCATCAACCTAGCATATGCAGGCGGACTATAGAAAGGCAACATAAAAACCAAAAAAATAAAGGTTAATCAATTACAAAAATCAAACATTCTCTAGAGTCTATAAAACAACAGTCTATCTTGTAAAGAAGCTCGGGTTCTGGGTACCTCATTTAAACTTTTAAGTTTGCAACAAAGCTGCTTTCTGACAAGGATCAGCTTCGCTTGCTAGAATATTGTTCGTCGATAAACATAATGATAAACATGCATCTTCATACCCAGTTGTAACTTTAGTACATATACCCCAGTGTAATCCAACATGGACATTAGAGACTAACTCTCGGGGGATAAAAGTGGGAATTCGAGCCGACCCGGCGCACGCGCATCTTTTGGGGGCTTGTTTTAATTGCTTGACAATAAAACCCCAGGAATCCCCGCTGTAACCTCGAATCTCGATGGACTCGATACGCATCGTACCGAAGGTTTCACCGCGACGAGAAAATAAATCATCAATGTTCTTAACGGGCAATTTTGTCAAATTGTTCAATAACACCAAAATAATGTCCCACAATCCCCAATAAAACACATATATGCCAAATATTATGCGAATTCATAAAATAATCGACCCACCATAAACTGAGGAAATCGTTAGCAAACGGAGTTTTGACTGGCGATTTAAAATGGGTTTTGATCAAATCATTAACCTCTTCATTGTTGGTGATATCATCGTCATCTTTCGCTTTCGATAAGATTTCTTCAATTTCTTCCTCACCATCGTTACCGACTTTACCTAATAATACGTCATTCAACGAGTATGTTTTATCGTCGGCATCCTTAATGATAACATCAGTCCTAAATCTTTCTGGGAGTAAACCACCATAAAAAACACAACCTAAGAGATACCACAGGAATGACATGTAGCATAAGGGGAAGAAATATTTGACAGTAGCAATTAACCCTTCGAAATATGCCTTACAAACCATGGAGGTGACCCCCATTAAAGCCAACCCAACGAAAAATGCAATTCTAAGAGTTCTGCACTCTGGTTTGTCGAAATATGGCGACCAATTAAACAAAAAACTGGTGACACCACAGACAATGGAAAACCCAATCCATATTTTCAATAATTTAGGATGGTTGTAGAGAGTAGCATATTCGGTCGATATAACCGACGCCGTAATCAACACTGTGATCCCAGTATAATCGACACAAGCGCATCTTGCACGAGTAGGATAATGGGCAAAACATGAATAAGTATGCCAGACACAACTGCCAATAAGACATTTCATTGCTGCTGCGAAAAACCCATAAATAGCCAAATTATCGTGGAATGAGTTTTTCTCAAAAACGGAAGTTCTGGGGAAATGATAGAATGCCAACCAACAAACTACCAAGAACCCGGCAAAATGAGTATAAATATTCATAGTTTCATTGTGAATCTTGAATAACGATTTGGCCATGGTCATGTGACTTAATGAAAACCGATAGCCGAAGATGATAAATTTATTATCTCTCCAACTCAAAGGTAACTGGTAATAATCGATATAGTTTTCCTTGGCATTCTTTAAAGCATGGTTGAAATTATAATATCTCAAAATATTGATATTTTTCAGTTGTAAATTGTTATGAGGTTTTAAAAATTCATCAATGTTGGATAATTTCTCATCAAAATAGGTAATAACTTTAATGATTTTATCCTGTAACGAATCTTTAGCAGAGAAGTTTTCTTCAATAGCCTCTTCATCATCATCATCATATAAAAATTGGTAATTGTTTACCAAACTTTTATATAAATGGTCTAAATTTATATACGACGACTTCAAAACAGACTTTTTGATCAAGCCCAATCTCTCGTAAGTAGTTTTCAAATGGTTTATAGAAAACTCAGTAATACTTACTGAATAATCTACATTATCTTTATCATTCTCATTCTTGAAATAGGCATCGAAATTATTCAATCGTATTTCAATCGAGTTTAAAAATTTATCTAATTTTTCCACCAACAACTCCTCAGTGGTCTTCCCACTTCTACTGGTGACACTAGTTTCGTATCTTTCAACCTGAGTAGACGACATTGAATATCCTTAGTATAATTTAAAAAGGTAAGACAAGGTATTGAATTTTTATTCATATAAATTTTATCAACTTTTCTTTTTTTTTCGCACATGTAGTAATAGGAGTTAGCCCAGCAATTTATAGGAGTTAGCCACACACGTTTTAATCAGTCAAGCTGAACATAATGAATTAGAACCAGTAAGTGTGTAGCTCTATTATCTCAACCTTTTTATCTCTATCATATACTCTTGCCACCACTTTTTCCACTCGAACAAATTTTGTTGCAAAAGTCATGTACTAGAGTGCAAAGATTAGATCTATCTGGTGGTACAGCTGGGGGTTGCAGAACTGGTTCAAAAAATAGATAAATGTAGAATGATGTATATGTGCTGATAGGTTGAATACCTGTAATCTTGTAGACTAAATGTCATTAAATACAATAGGCATTGTTTAGTTGGAATTCACAAACAATAAACACGATGGGTATATCGTAGCCACTAATGTTGTTAAATTGTTGATGTTGTGTTTTGACCCTATTGTTGTAGTAAAGATTGGGGCTTGTGATAATTATAGCAATTTAGCTGGGAACGTGCTTGGAACAAATTCGTGGTGCCAATAAACAATAGTTGTGTCATTGATTATGGTGGGATTGATATATTGATCCAATAATACTCGATGTGTACGTTTGTAGTGATTTCTGGTTGTTTTTGGTTCAGCCTGTTTCGGGGGATTTTTGGGGTGGTGAAGTTTATTGGAATATGGTAAATTTGTAAGATTTTGGTGGTGAAGTTTATTCAGAATATTGTGAATGCTAAAAAATCTTGATGAAGATAAAGATGAAATCAGATTGAGATAGCTACTTATGTAATTATGTAAAGATTAGATATACCTTTGAAAAAAGACAACAAATCTACTACAAAGTATCGTTTCTAGTTCATTCCTCGGTGGAGCGATACATGCGTTTGATTGCTTTACTTTGAATTTAAGATTTCCACTCGGCTATCATTCGGTGTTACTTTTTCTTTGCTGTAACACCGATTAACTTTTACCGTATTTACCACATGGGGTTGGTTGATTCGATGTTTATATCGATAAAAGTAAGAAAGGTAAATAATGGTCACCCACTTTGGGTTAACCAGTGTAACACAATTCCCAAAGGGATTATCCTTTTAGATTAATTAGCAAAAGTGACATAGCAATTAACTGGTTATGGCATTTTTTTTTGCCTTACCTACAACCCCTGAAAACTTCCATTTTGTTCTTTGCATTCATGATTTATGTCACAGCCTATATTTGTAATTTCAACCTACTTACATTACAATTATATACCTATAATTCTCATTCATTCCGATTTGTATATAGACCCAAGTACCATATTTGATTGTACTAATATCATATTACCTTCTTTTCCCTTGAGGGTGGACCATTCTAGAAAGATCTATTAAGGTTCGGTTCGAAATAAGGTTTGGCAAATGTATGCGTTGCAACCCTTCTAGGAATGGTCAAGGGATAATGATCTACAAATCTTGTCATATAAATTGGAGAGGATTTTCAAGGAATTCGAAAGAACTAACTTACTTTGTTAAAAAAAAAAGTTAATTTTTAAATATGGCCGACGCTACTGAATTAGTTGTTACTCAAGATTTCGATGCCCCAATTGAAAAAGTTTGGCAAGCATTGACTGATCCAGATGAAGTGAAGGAATGGAATGTCAATGTTGAAGATTTCGATTTCAATGAAGATTCCAACTTTTCTTTCTGGGAAAGCAGCAAAAGAAAATTCAAATTTGACTGTTTAATCAAAAAGATTGTTCCATTCAAACAATTCGTCCATACCTGGTCCAATCCTGATGGGTCAGTAGGTGTTTCGACTGTTACTTGGAACTTAGAAAAATTAGGTTCAAACAAAACTAGATTGACTTTGGTTCATGATGGTCTTGAAGACTCCGACAGCTACTGGCTGGGGTGGAACGATCTTATTAATGTCGTATTAGTAGACTACTTGGAAACTGCTTGATCATGTTCCCATTCTATCTTTAACGAGTATTCAATATTTTTGAATTCTTTAATTCTATATTTTTTTTGCAGCCAGCTGGTAAATATTTCTGTCTCCTTTTTGTATCATCCACCAGTTTATATTTTCAATATATATTATTGTAATATTAAAAACTTAGTAGGAGGTGAGTTGATATTGTAGTTCTGGTGTAGCTCTGATATTACTAGAAATAGTAATTTGATAACTTTATCTTATTAGCTGACAATACCAATTGGTAAAATATTTTCTGGTTTGAGGCTCACTTACACTGAGCCATAGTTGCTATCGCTAGGAGTATCATAATACCTTGCTTTCCAACCCCGCTGGACCATTCTAGAAAGATAGATTTAAAGTTGGATTCGAAATAAGGTTTGCTAAATATATCCGTTGCAACCCTTCTCTAGGGGGTAACTTCCCTCAAATCTTGACATATAAATTGGGGATAAATTTCCAACGAAGAAAAGAACTCCCATATATTGTTCATTTATCATTTAACTTTTGATTATGGCCGACGCTACTGAATTAGTTGTTACTCAAGATTTCGATGCCCCAATTGAAAAAGTTTGGGAAGCATTGACTGATCCAGATGAAGTGAAGCAATGGAATGCCAATGTTGAAGATTTCGTATTCCAAGAAGATTCTGAATTTTCTTTCTGGGAAAGCAGCAAAAGGGAATTCAAATTTGCTTGCATCTTCAAGAAGATAGTTCCATTCAAACAATTTGTACATACCTGGGTCAATCCCGATGGCTCGGTAGGAGAGTCGACTGTTACTTGGAACTTACAAAAATTAAGTTCGGGCAAAACTAGATTGACTTTGGTTCATTCTGGTCTTGAAGACCCTGATAGCTACTACCTGGGGTGGAACGATCTTATTAATGTCGAATTAGTAAACTATTTAGCAAATGCTTGATCGTATTCCCCATTCAGTACTGGCATATTGTTGTCTTAGTATTCAACTTTTATGAATGCTTTATTTTTTATATTTTTCTTGCAGCCAACTGGTAAATATTTTTGTTTCTTTGTTGTCTCATTTACCAGTTTATATTTAAAATTATATCATGATATTAAGGACTTAGTAGGAAGTGATTTGATATTATAGGTGTAACTCTGATATCTGTAGATGTTTTACAGAGAGTCTAGAGAGAAAACTCTTGTTGACCTAGCCTTTCAGCCTAGAGCTCACCAAAAGAATTCAATTGTGACGAGACTTAGGTCAAGAAATACTCCCCAATTGTCACCAAACTATAGCACTTTTTGTCTCAACATCATTTCATGTAGCCATTAATGTAGTCACTGTCTCTGTGCTGAATTGTGCTGCACTAGGTTAATAATCATCAATAGCATTAAGGAACTAACGACAGCCGGAATACGATCAGAGACATCACTAATCAAAGTTATACGAGACTAGCTGAAGTGTAATTGAGACTACCATACTGCTGGGTATCCCTCCCCATAAAATACTCTGCGACTTCCTCCTAGTCACTCGATTGTTAGAGAGCGGACTAACTACTAAAATAATACTCCAGTAGCAGTGTCACCTACAACTTAAATTCGAGACAGCTTCAATTCTTTTCAAGACTTACTTCCTGTCACAGTCAAGGACGAGTTTCGGACATCACGAAACTACAAACTTTCGAATAATTAGGAATCGACTGTACCTCTTTTTGAACTTGCCTGGACAACTCTAGAAAGATAGATTTAAGGTTTTTTTTGAAATAAGGTTTGCTAAAAAAACCCTTATAGGCGTGGCCAAGGGTTAGTGAGCAACAAAGTTTTGACATATAAAATGGGGATGATTTACACAGGAAGCAAAAAAAGTACAATAGGTCACTCAATTATCAGTTAAATTTTGAAAATGGCAGAAACAGAAGCTTCCCAATTAGTTGTTACAAAAGACTTCGATGCCCCAATTGAAAAGGTTTGGAAAGCATTTACCGATCCCAAGGAAATGAAGGAATGGTATTTCGACGTTGAAGATTACGATTTCCAAGAAGATTCCGAGTTTACTTTCTATGAAAGTGACAGAAAAGAATTTAAACATGCGTGTAAAATCCAAAAGATTGTTCCATTTAAACAATTCGTTCACACTTGGACCAACCCTGATCAAACTCAAGGGGTATCAGTAGTTACCTGGAACTTGGAATCATTAGGTCCAAACAAAACTAGATTGACGTTAGTTCATGATGGTCTTGAAGATATGGCTGATGGTGGAGATGATTTTTCCTATGACAGCTACCAAAAAGGGTGGAACGAGCTAATTACTGTCGAATTAGTAAATTACTTGAAAGATGCTTGATCATATTCCCATTGTAATTACAATACTGGTGTGTTGGTCCTTTTAGTATTCAATATTTTTGAATGGTTTATTTTTTATATTCTTTTTTTGCAGCCAGCTGGTAAATATTTTCTCTTTTGTGTGTCATTCACCAGTTCAAATTATACCATGATATTAAAAACTTAGTAGGAGGTCAATTGATATTGTAGCGAGTTGATGTTGTAGTTCGGGTGTAGAACCCTCACACCAGTTTGATAACAATTCTATTGTCTAGTAGAACAATACCAATTGGTAAAATATTTTCTGGTGTTGACGAATTACCACATTTGGCGACAAATCTGACTAAAAAAACCTAAACAAATATCGTCTGTATCATTTTTGGTTCGCTACTTACACAATTAAAAATTAGCAATATCATTCAAACTACAATTAAATTTCCAATTAGATTTATTATTACATAGTTATAAAATCATCTATACTACGGGGTATAAAAGAACAAGTTATATTAAAAGTATCAAACTTATAATAAAGCAGCAACAATGGCGACACCGGCTAAAGCACCAGCGACTTGTTTTTGAGCACCACCTTCGTAGGTTGGAATAGGAGCTTCAGAAGAAGTTTTGTTAGCGGCACCGGTAACAGTGATGGTAACATCTTCAGTGTAAGTGGTTGGGATGACACATTCACCAGTAACAGTGACGGTAGTTGGTTCAGTAACAGTGACTTCGTGTTTGTTACAGACGTCTTTGGTACAGGTAGTCAAGGTGATGGTGGTTTCTTCTGGGCAGTAAGTAACGTAATCAGTGACAGTGATGTCAGTGGTGATGGTTTCGTTAGCGGCAGCTGAGACGACGGCTGATAAAGCAGCGATAGATAAAGTGGAGGAGAATTGCATTATTAACGATAGTATTGAGTGAGTATGAACTTAATGAAGAAAAGAATGATTGTAGTAGAAATTGAGGTAAATTTATAGGATTCTGCCAAAGCTCGACTAATTATTTTTTGTGGGTGCAAAAAAAACAATGTTTATTTAGGAAATTGAATACCCAAAATATTTTACCCGACAGAAAAAATAATGAAAATATTATTGGTAAAGATTTTGCCGTTTCCTTTCTAGTACCGGGATTTGTTTGGTTGTTTCGACTTCCTTAACCAATATTGATAATCATACTTAATCTGTATTATTATGGTACCCAGTTTGTGATAATCCATAGTCAGCTTGGTGGTACCCTTACCAACCACAACCGTTTAGGCATGCAGAATCATTTGTTTACATAAAACACGCTAGATTTTTGATGTTATTATTTTTTTGTTCCATGTTGGCTGGCGATTTTTGGCGCGCTGGTCAAGTAATTCATGTATGCTTATGCTAAGAATAGGTAATACGAGGAAACTGGCTCTACAATTGCTGGTATGAAAATTTCCTCTCGTAATTTTAGGTTGCAATATTTCATGGTGCAGTATGGTTAGTGGATGCTTTCCAATATTTGCATTCTTGGACCCTTGGCATTTAAGATTTGTTTTCATCTTGAACTTACGACAAGCTTGACGGCATAAAAAGAAATGTTCAAGAGTCAATTGTGATTAACTTTCGTCAGTCATATACGTAAGTAGTTAGATTTTGATTGTATTACCTCCATCAGGTTGTAGTTGTAAAATTGCAATAAATCGCGCAGCCCACGTTATGTTACTACAACCTCCCATTATGCATCTGTCAATTTCTTCACTTACTAGTTTTGGAAATTCCCTAATTTTTGATTCTATTAGGCAATGCAATTGAATCGAATTGTTTTGTTGACGAGGAAAATTTCTTCAAATGATACGATAAAATTTTTTAGCAGAGATTTTTTGAGGTTTCACGAAGAAAGAAAGCGCGACGGACAATAACAATTTCGTATACTTCGAATCTTCCGGTTGCACGCATGGCAATTCAGTTCGTATATGTTAGCAGGTAAAATGGTATTTCTACGTGGAGGCGATTATTATATTGGGGGTTCACGAAAATCATAACAAACGAGTTTTTTGAATCTGATCGTCATATTGTTCTATTACGGGCTTAACGATAGTTGCCATTACAAGTAATTTTTCTCCAACGAACAGATCTATTTCTATAAACCAACATATATATTATCGATTAATCATATAGAACGTAATGATCTATATAAATGTGACCTATTCTTTTCATCTGCAACCTTAAGGTACTGATCTTGGCAAACACGAAAAAGAAGAAATTAATCTTCGGGTGAACTTTAAACTTCAGGCTTTTTCGGAAATATGATTATTTGAACCTAGATTGCGATAACAATTAACATTAGCTTTCTTTTTGTAATTCGTCTTCTAAGTTTAAAAATAACTTCTTTAATTGAATTTTTAGTGAATCATCTAATTTATCCAATTCACTAGTTCCACAATCGAACTCATGATCCAACTTATAAAGATCGAGCCTCAATTGACGTTCTAAAGCTCCAACTTCTTCAGAATCAAAATCTTGTTCATTATTCATATTATTGAACTCTTCCAAATCTTCAGCATCAATTCCAAATTCACCAATCCCACTAGTATCACCCATAATCCTTTCATGAATAGTTTCCCATTCCGTATCAATTTGTTCTTGTGTCGATTGATTGGCTAATTCGGCCTTGATTTTAACATATTCTTTGAATAATTGTCTTTTGGCAATAATTTTCTCCGTTCTTGAAGTTAATTGTTGGATAAATAAATCATTATCAATATCGATGTCAATTTCGTCCAATTTCAAATCAACCAAATTCAAATCATTATATTTGATTCTTAATAATTGAAGAAATTTTGATACCCAAGTGATTAATCCTTTGAATAATTCACGTTCATCATGAGAGTAAATATTGTTTATAAACCTCCATAAACAATTCTCATGTTTAGTTATTATTGCCACAATTCGATTCAACAATGTCATTGGATCCAAATAATACTTTTCCCCATTATTTAAATTGACCATTTCTTGCAAGATTTCTTCCATGAATTTTTGCATATCCCGATATGCTACATGCATCTGAGCTTTATTCATCAATTCTAACAAGGGCTTATAAAAAATTACCATGAAACCTTTTATAAATTTCGTAGTTTGACCATCTTGCCACAACAGTTTGAAAAATTCTTTATCTTTCAGATTAAGTTCCAATTGCCAATATTGTTTTAATGCAACATATAATTCAATATCTTCGTTATCGCTATCGCCAAGATTTTGATAACTGGTATAACTATTCAAAATTTCCTCGAAATTTAAATTATCAATTTCACTTAACCTTGGTGTTATCAAATCAGTCGATAATACAGTCAACAACAATTCCTGTGATTTGGAGTATGATTCGTCTTGAATTTCTTGACAGGTTTCATAAGGTAGTTCGAAGTATGCTTTCATTCTTTGAATGAAAATTGTAAAACTTGATGGTAAACTTTCTTCTTCTAATATCTTTAGTTCCTTGTCATAATTACTTAAATCATCCTCTAATAGCATAACAAATGCAATGGATATCATATTCCTAGCACCAGCGTTTTGTGTTTCTTGTGGTGCTTTACCCCATTTTGGCATCGAAAATGATGGTAATGGTAAGAACAATAAATCCAACATTCGGGACACTATTTTGACGGGATTTGTAAACCTAAGAATATTATAAATCAAACTGTGGGGTACTAATCTATTAAATTTAACACATTTGGCGAGAACTGGGGCTGAACGATCGGACCCTAAGAACCATTGGTATATAGTTGCTGCAACTTCAATTTTGCACCAATCATTGAAAGATTGAATGAGAGTAGACTCTGATTTTTCCACCTCACTGGTATTTCCAAGGTCATTATAAAAATCATTTAATGCATTTGGATTTTTAACCAATTGTGATTTGAGAAACTCAAATTCAGTAGATAAATTGGCCATTACTTTGACTGTTTGGTTTTGAAACTCTTGTTGAGTTTTAATCATATGGCGTTCATGGGCGATTCTATTTTCATGGTCTTCAACGTCTTGTGGTTCTAAATTGTAGAAATTTTTCAAATCGTTATCAATAAATTTCTGGAATATTTGCGAATGTATAACCTCAGGATATTCAAGTAACGCTGTAATCCAACCTCTTAATGCCAATCGCTGTTTCTCACGAAACAATATATTGTCATTACCTTGTGATATAATCAAAGAGCTATCATCCAGATCACTACTTCCATCATCATTTTTCACTTTATTACCAATTGGGAAAATCTTGGTAGACATAATTCCCGGTAACAAAGCTTTCAATTCCTTTTCTAATTTCCGAAATTCACTGAACGGCCGCGAGATAAAATGGGAATCATATATGTACTGTTTACCATCATCTGTTCTTGTTGTAACCTGGACCACAAATTCAAAATTGTGTCTTGGACCTCTATGCTTGACACCAAACCATCCATGCGAAGATGTGGCCGGAGTTACCATCCTTCGTACTGCGACTATATTGATATTGATATCATGTAAAAATTTCATTTCATGGTAATCAGTTAAGTGTATATTCAATGCATCCCTAGCGGTTGAATTTTGCAAATTCTCCAATTTTGAATTTTGAGTCGTCTTTAAATGACTCTCTTGCAAATATGTCATATCTTTAGCAGTCACTAGCATTGAATTATAAAAGATCAATAATCCCGATAACAATTTCTTATTGACATATCGTCTTCGTTTTGATTTGGGGATCATTTCTTGTTTGATCTTACGTTTTGAATTTATTGATTTAACGAAAGGTTGCACCGTTGATTGCCAAAATTTCTGTTGTTCTTCAGCAGTATTCGAAGCGACAAAAGGGAACTTAGTAACCAAATTACGAAAAAAGAACAGCAACAATGGTAATTCTTCGCCACAAGGTACCTTCTCCAGTACTTTGAAAGGAGGTCCTAGCATTTCACATATATCTGGAGAACTGAGATAATGTAACTCCTGTGATAACCTGTTTTCTAACAAATACTTCTTCAAGAAGTGTTCCTCTATGGGAGTTAACCCTTTGATCACCTCTGTGAATGGTTTATCATTATATATATTCATCTACCAGTTAGAATTCATCATTATCAATGTGGCAGGTCTACTTTGAGTGGCTTGGGAAGATTAACACGACATTATTGAGATTGCAAATGTCGTCGGAAAAGGATGCACGACATTTCTCATTTTTGGCTGCGATGATCTTCTCCAAAATTTTCTTACTCTTTCTTACTAAGGTTTTTGTATAATTCCAACTATAGTTCATAATGGGTACGCAAAAGAAGGAAAAGTCTAGAAGAAGTAGAGAAGGTGATCTTCGAGATGGTAACCTTCGAGTAAAAGGTGAAAATTTCTATAGAGATGCTAAAAAAGTCAAGCATTTGTCAATGTATAAATCCGGTAGAGCCACCCGTGATGCTAAAGGTAATATCATTAAGGCTGCTGAATTACAAAGAACCGAAGCTCCAACTGCTAGAGTTGACCCAAACCGTAAATGGTTTGGAAATACCAGAGTTATTGGTCAAGATGCATTAACCCATTTCCGTGAAGCTATGGGTGATAAAAAAAATGACACATACCAAGTGTTATTAAGACGAAATAAGTTGCCAATGTCTTTATTGGATGAAAAAGATCAAACTGAATCGCCTTCTGCAAACATTATTGAAACTGAATCTTTTTCAAGTACGTTTGGTCCTAAATCTCAAAGAAAAAAACCTAGAGTAGCTGCTTCCAGTTTGGAAGAATTAGTCGAATCTAGTAACGCTGATACTTTGAAATACGACGAGAAACTCGAGTTGGATTCGACATTAGGTTTAATGGGTGGTTCATTCTTAGATAAAGATGATTTCACCCAAGAGGCCAAAGAAGCCATCTTCCACAAAGGTCAATCTAAAAGAATTTGGAATGAGTTGTATAAAGTTATCGATTCCTCAGATGTCGTCATCCATGTCTTGGATGCTAGAGATCCTTTAGGAACAAGATGTGAGTCCGTGGAAAAATACTTGAAAGAGGAATGTCCTCATAAACATTTGATTTATGTTATCAACAAGTGTGATTTAGTCCCTACCTGGGTAGCTGTATGTATAATCTGGAAAAATTTGGTGTCAAATGTTGTTATATTTCTGTTCTTTTTTCTTTTTATTTATTAATCCAATGACCTTGTCAGGGGAACAAACTACCTCAATCTTGTGTTGAGTTTAACTACTTTGTTGCCTGTTACGTCGTTGGGAGAAGAATATTGCTCGCCCGCATTCCTAAAGCCTTTGGTTTTAGTCTGTTTCCGTTTTGGATCTAGATTTGTTTGCACCGTTGATAGTTTTTATCGACATTTAGAGCAATACCGGGATCAATTTTGAGTTGAAATGTATCAAGACTTTCAGTCTTCCAATGAAACATTTCTTAGTATCGAAACCGACATTTTTTTATTTCCTTCTTTTCTTTTTCTTCAAACAACATTTGACATGTGTAAAACAATTGTTTATTACTTATACTAACTATTAATAGGCTGCTTGGGTTAAGCATTTATCAAAATCTGCACCAACTTTAGCATTCCATGCTTCTATTACCAATTCTTTCGGTAAAGGTTCTTTAATTCAACTTTTAAGACAATTTTCTACTTTGCATGCTGATAGACAACAAGTATCTGTTGGTTTTATTGGTTACCCAAACACAGGTAAATCTTCAATCATTAATACATTAAGAAGAAAGAAGGTGTGTACCGTTGCCCCAATCCCAGGTGAGACTAAAGTCTGGCAATATATTACATTAATGAAGAGAATTTTCCTTATTGATTGTCCAGGTATAGTGCCGCCTTCAGCAAAAGATTCCCAATCTGATATTTTGTTTAGAGGTGTTGTTAGAGTTGAGCATGTTACACAACCAGAACAATATATCCCAGATATGATGATGAAATGTGAACGTAAGCATTTGGAAAGAACTTACGAAATTAAAGGTTGGAGTAAATACGAAGATGATCCATCATTGTTAGCACAAGCTGCCACCGAATTCATAGAAATAATTGCCAGAAAACAAGGTAGATTACTAAAAGGTGGTGAGCCCGATGAATCTGGTGTTTCCAAACAAATTTTGAATGATTTTAATAGAGGAAAAATCCCTTGGTTCACCCCACCACCTGTTGATACCGACGAAAAGTCTGGAGTAGACAAGAAAGCACATTATAAACGTAAGAGAGCTGCTAAAGAAGAACGAGAGGAATCCAAGAAAGCTAAAAAGGCAAAAACTGACGAAGCCGAAGCAACCACCACCGAAACTGAAGCCGCTGCAGATGAGGAGTGGACCGGAATCAAAGAGTAAAGATGTTTTTAGTTCATAGATGTATATTAGGTATTCATATTTAGGTATTTGTATAAGTTACCTATTAATCAACGGGTCATTTTACGAAACTAAATTGTAGAGACTACATTGAATATTATAAATCATCTCGTTTATCATTAAAACAGAATCTAGTATACAAACAAAATTGTAATCGATTAAAATTACTATTAATACAGTCCTACCCTATGATTGTCTACCAAAGTTGACAATGCCATTCTTGCTACCTCCTGGAGTAGATGGGGTTGCGATTGAACCATTTTGAGTGGATGGTAGTTGTTGGAAGTTCTCAAGTATTTCACCATTCCCAGATACATTTCCCAAACCCCAAATGTGTCCTCTAAATCTACCGAGAATCGATAAGTCATAACCCGATTGTTTCAATAATTCCTTGAAACACTCCATGGATAAGTAAGCGTGTAATGGAGAAGTCATTTGTTGTTGATGTCCGGGAATTTGTGAAGTAGTGAACAATTGACGAATAGCAGGAGAAATGGGTAAAAGGTGTAATTCTTCAGCTAAGTATTCAATTGAAGGCTTGGTGGCTGCTTTGTCCTCGGTATTTCCCTTGTTCAAAGTCTGGCTTCCAATATATTTCAAATCGTAAAAATTAGGGAAGTATTTCGAACACCACCAGAAGAAATCCTGTTCATCAACGGGTAAGTTATCATTCAAGATTAAACTTATGAAAAAACCCAAATCATAACCGGCATGATAACTGACCCAGTTTATTGACGAATCCAATAATAAACCCGATTCTATAATCAATTCAGAAAAATCAAAATGAGGGATACCTTGAGTCATGTGCAATGGGAAATCAATTTGTGACGTTTGATTCAACATTGATAAATGTTCTTCGTTATACATTTCCTGGGTTAAATCGTATAAGAAGTTGAATTGCCAGATTATACTGGTGGTGATTTCGTTATTTTTAATCTTGACAATACATAAAGATAATTGAATCAAATTCAATAAATCAGAATTGGCTCTTAATGTTTGGAAATGGTAATCAGACGCCGACTTGAAAGTGCCCACTGGTCTTGCGACGATCCCTGGGATTTCTTGGTGCACAGCAATATATACACTTGAAGTTTTATCATTAATAAATGTTCTTAAACTGTGGAATTCACTCTCTAAATTGTGTTTCCATACCTCTCTGATTATTGGAGCTTTCAATGGTTGTATAGAGGCTTGTTGTTGTTGAGCTTGAAGCAATTGTTGGAAGGGTAATGTATGGGACTGCAGGGACTGTTGTTGTTGTAATGGGGGAGGTTGTTGACCTTGATGCTGAGCTTGTTGTTGCAATTGTTGTTGTAATTGGAACTGCAATACGGGATTAACACCTTGGTTTGAAGATGTTGATGCCCCGATAGGTCCATTAGACTGGGCGTTGGCACCTCCAACTAGCGCTGCTAACAACGGATTGGACGAAGATGATGCACCGAGATGTTGTTGTTGCTGCTGAGGTTGTTGTTGATGTTGCAGCTGTTGCAGCTGCAGCTGCAAGTGCTGATTCAACAATTGCTGTCTCTGTAATTGCAACTGTTGTAATTGTAATTGACTTATTTGTGGCGATTGGCCTGAGTTATTCAACTGTGAAGGCTGTTGCAACTGATGCAGTTGCAGCAAGTATTGAAGATGCGGATTAACATTCATTATATTCCTAACACTTCGATCTATTGATTATTGATTAATATTTGCTAATTCCTGGTTTTATTTCCATCTATTTTCTCTTCAAATCTATTAAATCGTCTAATCGTAAAATGTCTGCAATACTTCCTAAACTCTGATTAATACTTGCTGACGTAGACCTTCTATACTGTTAATACTTGTTTCTCCTGATTAGCCAAATGTGAACCTTTTGTCAGTCGAAAATTTCTTCAGTGTTGTAAAAATATTATATACAGAACATGGTAGCGCTAAAGGAATTATACTAATACAAAGGAAACTACAAAGGATAATACAAAGGGAAGAAGAGTAAACCGGTATAAATTGAAATACAATAAAATATCACAATCTATTTCAATTTATACTAAACGGTAGATTTTTAATGTACATTTTCTGATATAGCATCTATAAATCAACTGTACTACAACTGATCTCTAAATGTGGGACCCATTTGCTCTTGTAAAAAATTATGGTCTCCAATTCTTCTTGGTTTGATTAAATGTTGTAATAAGAATCCAATACCAGCTATTAAACATATAATGGCCACAATCACATACACTATGCCCAAACTTATATTCCTGGAACCAAATATCGAATTTGTAGTAATAACCATTGATTTAGAGCCTCCAAAGATAGTTACTGGGTAATTCAACACAATATCTACTTCGTAGGTACCCGTAGACATTGTTTCAGTAGTATTTTTACCATACAATTTGAAAAACGATGGTAAACCAGAAGTTCTCATCCAGTTTTGCAAATGCTGCATTTGACTCAAGTCAGGCATGTTTTCTTCAGTGTATCCGTCGGGATAACTGGCTTGCCAATTTGGCGGAGGGACAATATCCTCTGGCTTATAATTAGTTTTCTTGAATCGAGTATTTCGATCGCTTGACCATGAAATGTCATCATCGGCAAAGGTGTAGGTCTGATTGTTTTCTCCATTCTGGGGGTTTAACAAAGTTGGATTGGAAAATGTATCATTGAACAAACTATTGGCAATCAATCCACAAGGGTAGACGACTTTGCCGTCAATTTCTTTTAAAGGATCACATTTATCAGTCACAGAGTCAGCGTCAACAGCTTCTCCTTTCAATTGATCCAAGTCGTAAGAATCAACGTACTTACGATGATTCTGGTAGAAATTGGTCAATCTATAGTAAAGATAAATTGGCGGTTCTATTTCAACAGGTAATGTGAAATGCACTCGACATGTTTGTTTCAACACATCATTCTCGGTTTCATTAATCAATCTCCATTGGTAACTAGGATTATCATTCTTTTTCTGGAAATGGTAATTTACATACTTTGAAGGAACATCCAGTAAACTGTCAGTTGCCAAACTATGACATTGGGAGTAATCTATAGATAACATTTGCACATTATACGTGGTATAGATTATAGCAATCCCCAATGGAGCAAATATCACTGCCAACACAAACAACACCGGTATGACTGACTTCGGGGTCAATATTGGCTGCCACGCCTTCAATCTCTGTTGTCTGAATGCCGTGTTTGGTGGTTTCCTTGATTTGTGGATATTGGACTCTGTAAATGCATCATCGCCCTCATCATCCTCTGAAGATCGTCTTCGCCTTAAGAAGTTCATTAGTTTATTGATACAACTCCAGCACAGGCTTAAAAAAATGATTCTACATTTGGTGCGGCGTTAAAATTACCATAGCCAACTTCGATGCAATTACTTTATATTAAACATTATATATACATTTTTATAGATGACGTATACCAGTTCATGCTAATGAATTGAATGGGGGTCTACCTGGTCCTAAAATTTAATCTTTTTTAGGGGTGTTACTCTTTTTAGGGTTGGTGGTGGTATTTGGTTTTTTTTCCGACTTGGTACGCTTTAATTCAGAGGAAGACGATTGGAACTGTTGTGGTTTTTGTTCCTTTTGCTTTTTACCGGTGTTATGGAAGTTGTTCCCTGTTTTCGAACCTCTTGGTTCCAAACTGATGGAAGTACCATCGATTTTGATTTCTTTGGCGTTGAGAGCTTCTTGTTGTGCTTCCTGGGTTACGAAATCAACAAGGGCAATATCTAAATTGGTTCTGAAGAATTTTAATTCACCAAACGATTTAGACAAGACATCACGTAAACGTTTTTCATTGATTGACTTAACGCCTCGGATATAAATGGGGAACCATTCTTCCTTTTTGAATTTACTGGTGGTAGGGGTGGTTGGGGCTTTTTTAGGGGTTTGGGTTTTGGCGACTGCTGGAGCTGGAATGGAAGGAGATTTAGCAGATTTAGGTGCGGATGATGCTGCTTGGGAGGCTAACGCGGCCCAGCTTAATGGAGCGGCAGGTTTAGCTGGTGGGGACATGGTTGAAGTGGCAGAAGTGACTGGTGTGGATGTAGTGGTTGGTGTGGTTGATGAAGGTTCCGATGGTGGAACCTCCGGAGTAGATTGTTTCTCCTCAACTTGTTGAGGTTCAGATTTGTCCTCGACTGGTTGTACAGGTTCAACTTCTTTAGCTTCTTCAACTGGTTCTTCAATCTTTGATTCTTCAACCTTCTCTTCAACTGGTTCAACCTCCTTCTCTTCAGGTTTCGACAATTGAGCTACTTCCTTTTCAGTAGTTTTTGCATCCTCCTTTACTTCTGATTCAACAGACTTGATGACATTATCCACTTCATTGAATCTTAAAATATCATTTGCAACGTCAAATCTCTCATCGTTAGCACCTGGAGCTGGAGTCAATAAGAAGGTTTGGGAGAATTGATAATATGGCGAATTATTCTTTGACCATTCACCGTAGACAACAATTAATAAGTTTTTCTCTAATGAAACCTCAAAAGCAGCATTAGTAATGACAATTCTGTTAGAATTGTCTGAAACATCATCATTTTTGAATCTGAGTTTAATCGCATCAATGCCTTTAGCTTTATAGATTTCATTAGTTTCATCTGAAACTTCACCAGTAGGAAATTTGGAATGACTAATAGAAGCTAATTTATTATAAATCTTGTGAATATTTTCAATTTTGTTATTATAGAAATCATAATACGAGTGAATGAAGAACCAACCAATGGTTTGTGCTCTCTCATCTGTCAATTTGGACTCTTGAGTTGAAACAGGTGCAGAGTTTGGAGGTGGTGGAGAAGTGGTCATTTTCTAAGCTCTATTGCTCGTGGAAAATTAGTAATCCGTGTAATACTCTGTTAATGTGGTAGAGGGTTTGATTGAATCAACTTTCGCCCTCGTTCCAACTGGAGAAAAGAAAATTTTCGAACCTTTGCTCGTGTGCAGTCTCAAGCAACAAAGCAAAGGAGATCTACAGTGGAAGAGAAGGAAGGTAAGACAGAGAAGGGTGGGTGAGGAGGAAGGGAGGAGTAGTAGTAGAGGTATCATTTCACCAAATTTGGAACAATTTGGGATAAAATTGAGATAAACCTTTTCAAAACCTTTTAAAACCACCTATTGATATACAAATACCTTGATATTTTTCATTCTGTATTCTTTATTTATTTCTTATTTTCATAACTACTGCCTATTGACATTCTTTTAACAATTGCTCTAAGATTTTGTTTTCCGTTTCTGATTTATTAGATAAATTATTAAACGATTTGATTCCCATTCTTCTTAAAACTTCAATAATCTTGTCTCTGGGGAAACCCATGTTTTCAAATTGGACAACAATTTCATCATCAATACCGTATAATGCCGAATCTTTTGTAGGTTGCTGTTGCGATTTGTCTTCGGAAGCATAAATCTTGGTCCAGTAAGCTGCAGTTTCCTTAAACCCATTCAAATTGGTCAAGTAATGTTTGGCTACTTCGGCATCTTGGGGATCGTTTGGCTCTGGTGATTGCAATAACGATTGCAACGAAATCAACGAACTCTTCAATGTAAACACTGGTGTCCATGCATCTTTCAATATATCAAGACAAATAGCACCTGTAACTGAGGAGATATTAGGATGGTAAATCTTGGTACCAAACTTCATCTGAGGAGGCTTGAATGGGTACTCATTTGGAATGTTAATGTCCACTTGAAATACACCACCTTGGTAAGGTGTATCTGGTGGTCCTGTGAAAAACCCAGTTAATTTAGTCAAATCGTTTTCATTTTGCAATTGTAAAGTGACCCCTGAATTGGTATCCTGACGGCACTCTTCTAACTCCTTGGCTATACGTTTAACCCTAGACATATTTTCTCCTTTGGTTATGTGTTCAATAAAATTAATATGAGTCGAATTTTTCCCAGTGAGCAAACTGCGCAAACATAAACATAAACATCAAACTTTTAATATACATTAATATACATTTCTATAAACACACTGGAGAGTTCTACTCACTTGCAGTGGGAGATGAGTTCTTCACATTCGCAGCTATAGCATTGAACACATTTTTCAATTCTGGTGTAGCATTAACCACAAATTCCAAATCAAAGAAACCATAATCACCATTCTTT
The DNA here is from genome assembly GCA_037042355.1 of Candida sp. Y128-05E. NCBI lineage: Eukaryota > Fungi > Ascomycota > Pichiomycetes > Serinales > Debaryomycetaceae > Candida > Candida sp. Y128-05E. The sequence continues at coordinate 19,289 of JAXQKE010000052.1, read as the reverse complement.
AATAACTCAGTAAACACTATAGTTACACCCCAAGGATGGGGTTTAGACAGTATACGTCTTTCTAATAGTACTCTTGTAATCAACTCTTGGATCGTCAACTTATTAGCAGCCGAGCCCCACAGTTGGTTACTACTGAAGAAATGAAGGATGATACCGACAAACCAATGGGTGTGAGAGTTAGGATACCTCAACTGATTGACAATAGCATTGACCATATGGAATTTGAATTCCAATGAACCATGGTTCATCAAATCAACTAACAATGCCACTTGCGAAGATTTGGTGTTAAACAATCTCGAACTGTTGGGCAATCTATCAGTAACCGCAGAGATACCAACATGCAAGACCAACGCATTGACCAACTTGACATTATAATTGACAAAATCATTAGTGTCGACTTCTTGTGGATGATTCAATTTTAATCCACTATAAATAGTCTTCATTAAAGTGGTGGTTGGAATTCTAAGGAAATTATCCACTGGTTTCTTCAAACCAACTTTGACCAAATCCTCAACGGGTAAGTAATTGATCTCTGGTGATTGATTCATTTCCGGTAATCTCTCCACTTTCAACCCTTGGGTAAATGGATCAGGCACTTGCACATTGCTTGGTGTAGCTGATAAGATGATATTTTTCAATTGAATATAACCACGAGGAATCGAAGTGATCAATTGGTAATGGCAATTGACCAAGAATTCGGGGTAATCATGGGTCAAACCAGTGAAGATCCGATTGATTGCCTTGAATAACACACTCAAAATATCATGGTTGAAGTCTTTATAATAATGCGTTTGGAATTTCATTATTGATGTCAAAAACGACACCACATGCTTATACCCTTTAGTATCGTCCAATTCTAATAATTTTGGTAACAACATACGATGACTAATCAATGACACCCAGGCAAAAGTAAAACCAGGATAAATCATTGGTTGTAACCCAGTGAAAATTTCCCCAATTGTTAAATAAAACTCTTCATCAAAGTCATTACCAGTCTTTGCCTTCATTATACTTGACTCATCGGCCCATTTAGCTAACAATGAAGAAAAGAATCGGAAATATGCTCGTTCGTTCCAACCACTGCCACTTTCATGATCGTTGGTGAAACTAACCAATATAACACCAATAACATTCTTCAAGTATTCCATACTGGCTTGTTTATCGTCAAATTTAACAATAATCTTGACAATCAAACTAGCCAAAGTGTCAACGGCAAGATATGTCTCATGTTGAGTCCTGGTTCTCACTTCATGTTCAATGGTGAATGCACTCACTGAGATTTCTATAGCGGCTTTGAAGAAAATCTTGAATTGTTCGGGATCAGTCAAAATTTCATGATTTAATAATCCGTCAATAAACTTATCCTGTAATTTATCAGTGTTGTCTCCATGGGTTACAAGCTTAATCCATTCGGCAAATACATATCCCAGTTGGGTATAAATATCACCAGTAATTGGAACTACCGATTGATCAAAGATTTCAAATAACTTTTTGCAAGCTTCTTTAGCCTCAACTTGTTCTTGATTATCCTCTTCAGGAACAAAGTTTTCCAAAGCATCAATGGTCAAAGCAAAATCTGATCTCAAAGCAACTGGCCTCGTTTCTTCAGTGACAAATATTTTCAGTAATAAACTAGCAGCAAATTCAACTACCACCGGACTTTTCGATTCAGTGATTAATCTCCCGATTGAAGAATCAAGTTTCGAAGGCGAAACCAATTGAACTTTTAACAATGCATACATGACCGGCATGTTGAATTTTCTTTGGTCCGAAGAGTGAACTAACCACCATGTGACATCTTTTGCAGTTGATGGTGAATACTCACATAACTTATCTAATACAACAACATATATCTCCGTAGACATTGGATTTTCATGTGCTTGAGTAAAAAGGAAGTTAACTGCATATTGTGCCGCTTTCAATAACAATTCGGGGTATTTCAAAGCGTTGTTTTGAGCAACCGTCAATGCATGTGTAAGAGCTGACATAATAGGATGTGTTGGTGCAAGATCTTGTAATTTTGTTTCTTTAACGTCCTCCAATAATTGAATTGCCTTCTCGCAATTTTGAGTAATCACCGTGAATAGTTGTTCAAACGTAACTTGATCTTCTTGTGATACTTGTGGTTGAGCTTCGACGGGGACATCAGTTGGTACTGCTTGAACTTGGTTTGGCTGTTGTAAACTAGCGACCTGTGGTTGTGCTTGAATCTGATCAGGTCTGGCAGAATTTTTGCCAAAGTTTTCGTATATCTCAAGTTGATTTGCAGAAAGCCCATTCAGACTTAACCCTAATGGTTCAGGTAACCTTAAAGCATAATCCGAGACACCTTCATCAATAAATTGTTCAGATGGGTTGTGTTGCTCTCTAACAGTGATGTACCTTTTCATTTTGTCATCAATCAATTCTGAAATATTATCTAATGCAATTTTACTAACGATATCAACACATAATCCAACGTTAGCTTGAATTGCAGAATTCAATTCAGATAATTGAAAGTCATTTGGACCAGCTCCAAGAAGTTGCACCATTGTAGCCTCGATTGTCTCGGACAACAATTTACGACCACTACAAAGGACCATACTGTGAGATAATTGTTGAGCCAAATTTTGATAACTTTTACGGAATTTTTGAGTATCCCTCTCAGTAGCAAAATCTTTCTTCATCATAGCTTCAGTCGTGGTCAAAACGGCTTCAGAAACCCTAGTTAAAATTGGAACAGCACACTCACGAACTGATCTTGATAAAGATGCTTGGAAAGCTCTTCTGAGATTTGGTTGCTGAGTAAACATAGTATTACCAACCAAATTGCTGAAACTCGTGTCTAACGCTGGTTCATTAATTTTTTGGGTTGGCGGAGCCTGTCTTATTTGTTGTGGTTGTTGTTGAACCTGAGGGATAGGTGCAGATTCTAGTGGCTCTGACGCTTCCAAAACTAATCTTGACATGTCATTAGCAAGTGAAACGGTTTCAGGGTGAATACCAAACATCGCAGCCAATGCTGTCGGATTAGGATTATGTGTTCTAATTACAGTAGATGGTTCAATATCCTTAATTTTTAATTTGAATGCATTCAACAAAACTTCAATCTCAAACTTCAAATTAAGCTTCAAATCAGCACATTCGTATAACTCAGCCAAAACCTTGATAATACCTATAACCCATGGATTTGGTGGTTTGAATATTTTCGAATACTGAGCTTGGTCCAAAATCTTACAAACAAACGGAATGATTAATGGTAACGATTTGAAGTCAAATGCTTCAACCAATAAGAATTTAAAAGCTATTTGATCCCTTCTCAATGCTTTATCATTTGCTAACGTGATTCTTCCTAACCATGCACCCAAATTTTTCAATTGGTTCCTTTCTGTCGTTGAATCTTTGAAGTTCCTAATTAATCTCTCAACTTCTTTCAATGTTACACTCAAAACGTATTCAAAGAAAATTGCGTTATCAAATGTGAGTACAAAACTAGAATATAATTCATGATTGTTAGGTTCAGCTTTTGCTCTATCAACAACAAGATAATTTGCAAACCAAGCATAATATTGTTCATCTAAGAAGTCTTTGATTTCATTGACTTTCATATTGTCACCAGTCATATTATTAATGAGGAACAATAACTTATCTGAAATTGCCTCAGATGGTTCCTCTTGTTTAACAAACCCAATGGTTTTATCAGTGATAGTAATGGACTGATATTTTGGACCAACTTCTGGTGTTGGTGTTACGGCTGGTGCAGTGCATGGGATACCATTAGCAGCCTCTTTAACGATTTGAAACATTTTTGGATGCGCAGATAATGATTGACATTCCAACAAATGTTTACAATAAATTGGATATTCATGTAAACGAGATTTGAAGTTGTACAACGATTGGACTGCAAATTTAAATAAATGTGAATCTTGTGGTTGGTTACACGATTCCCAAATAAAATTTAATGCAACTGTCAACGTAGTACCCTGAATCAAATCCTTTTCTAACAAAGCACCAAATAATAATGAAGTTGATGCCAATGCCGACAATGGATATTCAGCAAAAAATCTGTATTCGTCTAGTAATGAGTGGATCATACATGCAAACACGTCTTGTTTATGAGGGTCATCACTTGATTTCATGGCAATCAACATATCAACAATGTCTTTAATTTCAACTTCTTTATTATACATTTTTGAATAGTAAGCTTTCATTTCCTGTTCAACATCGGGAGGAAAAAAGTTTGAAACTTCGGCATTCTTGAGAATTGCTTCATCGTGGCCATAACCATAGTTGATTAATCTTGGATAAGTTGTCAATAATAACAACTGTAAATTTTTCAATTTCTCAGAGTCCAATAAACCTTTATTTGATTTCAATTTCTCTAACCAATAATTAACATCGGTTAATTTCAAAATTTGGTAATAATCTTGATGTGGAACTTGATCCTTTTGCTGTTGCAATTGGCCTCTTTCGTAGTCCTTTTGAGCATGTCCATCAATTACCTCTAAAAGACAAGTATAGAATAATTCTTTTTGTTGGGCATCCCTTGACATTTGGTCGACAACGGCCTTATAGTTATAACCATAATTAGATGACTCAACTAAAAGCTTGACTGCCAAACTGAAATCAGTTTTCCATAAACTATTCAATAAATCGTCAAATAAATCAACTTTAGATGTGAAATACAAGATTTTATTTATAGTTTCCAAATTGGGTCTAGCATTATAATAGCTTACTAAATTGGATAATAGAGATTGAACATCCAATTCTTTGAATTTGGTCAAGACCTCAGGAATGGATGGACAATCTTTATCTAATAAAATAGCAAATAATGATGTAGTATACCCTTCTAAAGCTTGACTTTTTTCAACAATGGCTAAAGCGGCTGCTAATAAAAATTGTGGATACTGGGCAATATCACGTTCAAATATTTGTGGAAGATAAAAGTTGGTATTAGCAGTATCATTGGCAGGTTGTTGTTTCTCTTGTTTAAAAGTAGTCAACACCTTTAATTCTAATTTAGCAATATTGATAAACTTTAAAATAGTTTGAGCAGAATTGGTTTCTTCGTCATCGAAACAAAGGGTAATATTCTTGGAGGAAATCACATCATATGCGCCGGTAGCTGGATTCATGTTGTGCAAGAAATACAACAAAGTGTGATTAAACCACCAATCATAACTCAAAAAGATATCAATAATACCTGGAGCGAAATCTAACGACGACAAAAATTGAGTGACATTGTTCATTGTAGGTTGGACATTTCTTCTTGAACTTTCAAATAATAGTTCATTAAAATGACTGAAAACCGAATACCAATTAATGGTGAATTTAGGATTTGAATCGATTGACTTGAAACAAGCTTTCAATTGCGATCCCTTAGCATTAGCTTCTGGTAAACTATTGGCAACATTGATTTGACCCAATAAGCCTTGAGATCCTGGGATTAAAATATCAGCCAAAATTAAGCCTAGAGATTGATCAATTTCTTGAGGTTTAATCAATAATAAACTAGGTAATAATTTTTCGGGTAATAAATTCTCAGGACCGATTTCAATTAATAATTGTTTAAATGACATGTCTAAAATGTTTTTGTAAAATTTATTGATGGGATCGATGTTTGATTTAAAAGCTTTTGATGAACTTAAAGTTAATAATTTATGAATAAATGGGAAAAATGGAGTATTTAAAATATAATCCAATACTAAATTCCAGTTGTAGTTTGGGGGAAATTCTCTTACTTTGATACTTTTCAATAATTTCCACGAATTTTCTTGAATAAATTTTTCAATTAACTCTGTTTGATGCTCTTGAAATTTAATTAAGATTATAAATGATAAAATTAATTCACAATCAAATAATAAAATAAATTTGATGAAATTGAAACTTGGATTGCTGGTGAACTGTTGTAAACTTTCAAATAAAATATCAAGATTTTTTAAATCGATTGAGATGATAGCAAGTTCTGTTTTGAATACTCTTTCAATGGGAGTTAATGTGGAGTCTTCAAAGTCTCTGAGCTTGATGATATTAATTAACTTGTTATAAAAGTTCTTGACGATGGATTTGTTTGATCTATATTGATTTAATATATATCCGATTTGACTTAAATTTGAATCAAAATTCTCTTCTGTTAAGGTTGTTAATAAAATTGACAATTGGTATAATATTACTTTAATTAATTCTGGATCTTCGTGGCCCTTAGGGCTTGGTTGTATTGAAGACACGACGATTGGACTTTAAAAAAAGTTGATTTGTAGTTGATAATCAAGGCAAAACTATTGATTTCGTTTTATCTTGTTTAATCCTGTGTTTGTTGTTAACAATTGTGTATGATAGATCTAATCAGTAGTCTATGATACCTATAATACAGTTTATATACAATGGTTGATTCTGGTGTAGTAGAAAAAATTGGTTGTTGTTCACGTAGGCAAATTTTACACTGAAAATAATTTACCCGGACACACCAAATTACCTAAACTTATTAACTAAATGGAAACTATACTATAAATACTATTAGAAAAAATACCAAAACTCCATTGTTTATACCTAACAAACATTCTATACATTATACATCTATAACCTTGGCTATTTCTAGTTTCAAATCTTCTTGTTGAAGTGAATTATACGCCATTTTCAATAATTTCTTTAAATTCTCATTCTCTAATTCTAAATCAGTTTTAAGTGCCTGTCGTGAGTCAGATTTAAAAGGAGATGGTAATTTGATATAGTCAGTAAATGATTTAGCTTCATTTGTATCGGAAACGTCAGAATATATTGACTCTAGCTCATTCTTAATAGGTTGAACTGATAATAAAGATAATGATGATTGATCGCTCGACATTGTAGAAGCACCACTTGAGACGAATGCTCCTCTCATTTTATCAAACATGGATGGCTGTGAAACCGATTGTTCTTTTATTGAATTCGAAGAAGAAGAACTGGAACAATTGGATTGTAATAAATTGATGAATAATTCTTCATCCCAATTTAATAACAAGTCACCAAAGAACATATCCAAGTTATTAGAAAGGACTTTGCCCCATTTTGATTCATTTAATAAATGTTGATAAATCACTTCCTCGTCATGGACAGCCATTAAAATTGGTTTATTTGAAATTAATAACCCGATTGAAATTTTAAATAAACCTACTTTCCAGCCTTGAATTAAACAAAAGTCCATTATACGATTGATGATTGATAAATCAGGTGAATGAGAAGATAAAAAACTTAACCACCATTGATAAAGGAAAGTTTGAAATTCAACGTATTTTGATAAATGTTGATATAATTCTGGATCGATCGTCTTCAAAATCTCGGTGAACTGTTGCAACCATAAGTTCAAAGTCGAAGACATTGTTTCAGTCATGAAAATATCGTGTAATTCCGGTTCCATATCCATGATTGAAATTAATGAATGGAAAGTCATTTGACAATCGGAATCAAAATGGTAATATAATACCCCAACCAAAAACAAAAGTCCTTGGCAGTAGCCCAATTCGGCATCGTAGTTTGCATATACATTTAAAATGGTGGATAAATTGGTGATATTATCTGGTTTTTTAAAAAACTCAATTGTGGGGAAAGTACGATTTAAATCTTTTGAAATTTGTTTTGATATTTCGGGTGAATACGAATGTTGAAAATTGGAATAGATCAATTCAATTGAATTGGGGATTTTCTTATTATTCAATAAGAATAATTTTTTCCAAATTATAGATCTCAATGGGGGAGGAATACCTTGTTGAATGATAAGTAGCTCGGTATAGTATGGGAGGGTGTTTATAGTAGCTGTGGGGTTGTTTATGAACGATAACCAATATATTGATTCCATATTCCCTAAAACAACTTGATCAATAAAGTTTTTACAACATGATTGATACTTTTCGGGATTATTTAAGAAACTACCACAATTTGAGCATGAAATGAATTCATCATCCACTACTGAGTAAGAGTCGAATAACTTATCCAAATCATTTCTTTTAAACTCAACATCATTAACGTTTTCTTCAGTATTAAAATATTCAATTTTTGATTCCAAATTTATCAAGATGAGGTTTGAATTCTTGATTGAACTTGAAGAAAGCGCTTCTTCAAATTCTAATAAATTGTTGAAATCCATATTGTGCTGTATGTTAAAGTTATCTGATAAATTACCAAATTAACAATCTTCTGTACTAATAAGCACGACTAAGCACAATGAATCTAGGTGTAATATCTCACAACCAAGCTTTATAAAATCAAGTTAGATCACTTGAGGGAATGTATAACTGTTTTGTGACCAAAGTTTCTCAGTTTAACCAATAATGTAATGTAAACTGATTGATAAACTCCAAGAGTGGGTATTTATAATGATTAATAAGTTGTTTCCAAAAGTAATGAATGTAAGGAAACTAAAATGAATGAATGACTAAATGAATGAATGAATGAAGGATATAGGATTCAAAAGAAGTTGATGGTTTCAACTTACAATGTCCTGATTAGGTAATTTTTTTTAAGCGTGTCTAAGGAACAAAAAATATCACGCTGGATCCAAATGTTTTGTTTACTTGAATAGGATAACCAATAAAACTGGGGAAAGGAATGTAATCAACAATAGTAAACTATCTTAAAGTACTGACAATCTCTATTTAATCTAAGTTGATGGCTGGTACTATCGTACCCCCTTTTATGTAGTTTACATCCTTATACTGCACATCGACTATTTAACTTTCGTCTTATTATTACGTTGTGAAGTCAAGTATACAGGTAAAAACCAGGAGATAGTAACTAGAAGGTTATTATCAGTATAACAATAATATATTATCAAAAATCGCGACTAGTTTCCACAAATAATGCTGATATCAACGCCAAATTATTTACAAGGCTGAATTGCTCTTAATGGTTATTTTTATCCGTGGAAAGGAAGTAAAATGGCTGTGTAGATTCTACTATTAGGCGACAAGATGTGTTATGTATTATGTGAATATGATTATAAAGAGGGTTAGGATAAAGTGTTTAGCGTAGAGGAAAAGGTTGGATTTTTCTTGTTCTCTGAAGAAAGCCTTTGTCTTGGTAACCATGAGAAATTTCTTATTGGGGTTATAATTTATTTGATATATTTAAGTAAACTTGAGCAACGAGTGAAGCTGTCCTATGCGTGTTCTCTACTGTATCTGCTGGGCGATATTATCAACTGTTTACCACTTGGACCATCTTTCGATATAAATATTGTTGTACCACATTTTGATTATTTTCGCAACATGTAGATTATACAACATAGATCTAAAATATACAAGAGAACAAAAACAGCGTGAATATAGGAACCTGGAGAGTGGTATTTGTTGATCATGATCCAATAGGCTACATTTCATTTGCTTTATGTTACATTGGCTATATATTTGAAAGTGAAGTGTTTTTAATCCTATTCGGCGCTACCTGTTTTGTACACTTAAATAATTTCTGGCTCTACATCTCATCTATAGACTTTAATGGTTTACTATTATGATGTGGTGATACCACATGACTTTGAAGAAGATGATCAGTACACAATTCATTTGGGGAAAGATAAGTTTGAAAACTATGAATTAGTGAATCATTCGAATAAGAACCATTTATGGTTCCATGTAAAAGATTTATCGAGTGCACATATTTATTTGCAACATGAAGATTTCAATAATGTACCACAAGAAATCTTGAACATAATCGGACAATTGACCAAAGCCAATAGTATTAAAGGTACGAAATTACCCTCGGTTAAGATTATCTATACTCCTGTTTATAATGTATATAATTCCAATACTTCTCTGCAAGATAAAGGTGTGGTAAGTTTCCATAATGAAAATTTGGTCAAGACTTACGAAGTTGGTAAAAAAGATAATTTAATATTGAATAAATTAGCCAAATCGAAAAAGGAAATATCAGTCGATGATTTTATCAAACAACAACAAGAAACTTTAAGGATTTTGAAACAGAAACAACGTCAAGAGGAACAAGAACAAAAACAATATAATTTGCAACAAAAGATGATCAAGAAAACCGGTGGTTATGATGATTTGTTCAAAAATACCGAAGGAACAAGTAATGACACCAGAAATGAAAATTGGGATGAAGATGAATTCTGGTAAAACAGATTTCTTCTACAGATATTCCATGAGTTTCTATATATTAATTAATATAAAAATGTATATATATTTTTAATCACCGAGTGATTATACAATTGTTAACAATTGTATACAATGAATGCTAATTTTACGTAATTTCATGACAAGTAATGTATTTAAGCATCCAAACTGACTGGGAATTTATTAGCAGCTCTTTGGTCATCCCATTTTTCTACCCAATCAACAGGACATAAAGACGAGAAAGTCTTGAAGAAAATTTGACATGGTTCAAATTCTTCTCCTTTAACGTTGACACATTTATGGTAATCAACGTAAGATTGAGCACAATGTTTGGTTTGGTTTTGGTATGGGAAACGAGGATCGAATTGAGGAGTTTCCAATTTGAAGTTATCTTTGTCAATTTCAACCATTGTTAGCTATTATATTATCGTAGAGTCAATCTATATCTATTGAAAAATCAAGATGGGTTTTGGTAGTGCGTATTTTTTTAAGTTTTAATTGGTTAAGGTGAATGCACGTGATTTCAAATGAGTGCTACCATTAATTATATAACTATTACTATATTAAAGGTTAAGATGTTATATATTAATATATTAGTATGCTAAGTAAGTATGTACAAGTCCAATTAACTTGGAACGTTTTTAAAAAAGTCTTTTATTGGCGGTTTTATTTTTTATTTTAGCATGAGGACTCTTGAATTGTAGTATGATTATGGAGAATGGAACAATTGGAAAGGGTTGGTATGATTGTCGTATTCTTTTATACTGATACGATAATGAGTTGTAATAGCAGTTTATATAAAATTTTGTATGATCTGGTTGGAAATCAAAATACAACGACCAAAATAACAATCTTATATTGAATATTCAGTTACTGCTGGTTTTTCATTTGAGCAGTATTCCACTCTATTAGTAGTAACCCTCTGCAGATTTGGCCTTTCGGTAATTGGAATTCATTTCTCCCGTCCAAGAGCAACAATTGACCTTTATTTTGATTTCCAAATTATATTTTATTTAGGGTTTGATGTATTTGGATCTACTTGCAAAATATATGCTAGGAGACAAATAATGTTCAGTAGTGACGTGTTTTCAATACTTGTAATGACAAATTGGTTATGTATTCCAAGCATGAAAACATTATTTCACTTTTTGAATCTAGATACATCTTATTAAGATTTGCAAAGTCACATCTCTAGGTGAAAATGAAATATTTTATACCCAAACAAACATCATAATCTGTCATTTCTTTATTGTTGGTAATAGCGTACGATTATATCTTTTAATTTGTCATTTTTTTGTTTCCGCTATTTCAATTGAGCAGTCCATCCAGGTAACTCCAGTTGATTCTTGGATAGTATAATTGATAGAACGGGTACTTTTTCTCGAGTACTATGGATTTCACGTTTAATAATATCTTCTTCAGTTTCTTCATGTTTGGGCAAAACCGGTTCTTGTTCGATGGAAGTCATTTTATTATATTGAAATAACCCATTTTGATTCAATTGCTGGAATTGCTGTTTTGAAATCTCCACGATTGATAATAGTTTCGATAACCCTAGGGATTTACTGGTGATGAGTATAGGTTGATCATCATCTTGTAACAATTTCAATATTTGGGTGATATTTTTTTTCATATTTGAATTTTTATTAATGTTTATTGTGATTAAACCAGGTAGAACTTGGTTCAAGTTGTTTTCATCCATATTTGAGTATACGATTTAAGTTTATTCTTAGATCTATAAATTTATATATGTATATATGGCTAGATCTATAGAAATTTCCTCTGCTCACCTGCATGTAACCAATACCCAGATTCTTACACCAAGGCTAGAACCTTTCATGGTTGTTCCAAGATTGGTTCTTGTTGTAAGTTTGGTTCCTCTTGAACATCTTGTCTTAATTCTGGTTCTGGCGTAGTCTCCGTAGTCGTTATCAATTTGGAGCATCGACTACTTTTTGAGTTAGTTGATCTACTACCAGTTTTTGAAGTAGACGCTGATTTCAATTTTGTTTGAAACTGATCCAACTCGCCGAATCTTGAATTTGACGTAGTTCCAAAGCCTGATAACGAATGCAACAACTTTTCTTGTTGTTGGAGTAAATCCACTTTTGAAGAATCTCGAGTAATTTTAGGAGGTATTCTATTAAATTTTGGTAATGGTTTCTGAGGTATTTTTGGTTGAAGCAAAGAACCAAAGGGAATTAATATTCCATTTTGTAGTAAGTATTCATTACCGTAACCATCTTTTACCGTTTGAATAACGTTGGGGTTAATTTCTTTTGCATCATGAAACCTCGCTACTTCCTTGGTGATAACACCAACCTCCGTAGATTCATTTGTTATCTTTGGTACTGGTTTTGGTTCCTGGTGGGGATAAGTGATCAACTCCTGTGTTCCAGTAATCAACTCTTGTAATTGGTAATCTACTGAATCCGTAGATTCACTAGCTTTAGTATTGTCATAAATGGGTTTTTTATCTACTGAATCATTAACCATTAAGTTTATTAGTTTGTATATGATAAACGTAATGCTGTAATAGATACAAGCTTTTTCTATGAACCCCCCTATACTACCTATTATCATTTACAAATGATAATATAAACGTTGTAGCCGCCCAACTATTTGTGTTTGCAATTGTGAGAAGTGCTATAGTTGCCAAAAATATTGAAAAATTCAACCAATGGAGAAGGTAAAACGATTTGAGGTGTATATAGGGAGATTTGAAGTATATATAAGTAGATCTACAAGGAAGATGTATATATATTCTTATACGAGTTGTTACAGGAAATTATAGGTAGTAATTTTATTCCACCTAGTGAATTATACTTGCAATCAGTACAACATTGAATGTATAATGACAGAAATATATCAAACTTAATAGATAATACTAAAACATTGATAAATAATTATATAAATGATTTAGTAGTTGGTATTATGCCTTGGAATGGAAATCGTGAGGCAGGTGAATTGTATTTCTAAGATTTCCTAAACGTTACATGAAATTGATATTATCGATAGGAGTTGGGTGGGAATAAATATTCAGTGTAAATAAGTTGTACATATATATATATATATATATTTCAATTTGGTACATTCAATATGTTTTTACAGGCATTACTGCAAGGAAATTTAATTATATTTATATTTCCTGAGTGATAATCGTACATTTTCAGAACTATTAGAAAACATATACATACATATGCTTACACATAACCACCCTGTTCCTATCATTGGTGAAGCAAGGTCAATTTCATTAATTGTTGAAACCATAAACTTTAGTAAACGATTACCAGAATTCCCCAGAAAATTGTTAAACCCCACACTCCGCATACAAGCCTGTCAAAGAAAATACCTGTCAAAACAAGTAATTTGTGTAACAACACATATAGATTTCTAACTCACTGTATGTATGATTGGCTTATGTTTCCTTTAGCTATAGTTTGCTGCTTCCTTTTGACTCGGTTCTACCACATTTGGGTAACTTCCTCGGATACCCGGAGAATACCGATGAAAAATGCGCAACCAACCAATTCCAAATTTATAACAACGTTGAATTGATTTCAATGATAAATACTTTCAAGTTTATACAAAGGAATATCACTAGAAATTTCACTACATCTATCATGTCACAAGCTTACAAACAACAAGCCCACAAATTGACCATGATCCCAGGTCCAATTGAATTCTCGGATGAAGTCTTGGGGGCCATGGCCACTCCAAGTCAAGCCCATACTTCTCCAGAGTTTGTTGCTACTTTCCAATCAGTATTGAAGAATTTAAGAACAGTTTTCAAGTCAACTGATTCTAAAGCGCAACCATATGTTATCTCCGGGTCTGGTACTTTAGGTTGGGATATTGTCGGAGCTAATTTCATTAATCCTCAGGATAAAGTATTGGTATTATCTACTGGGTTTTTCTCCGATCAATTTGCTGAATGTTTAAAGGTATACGATGCTCAAGTAGATGTATTAACTGCTCCAGTCGGAGACGTTGTTCCATTAGATGATATCAAGCAGAAATTACAAGCAGAAAAATATACCGCTATTACCATCACCCATGTCGACACCTCCACCTCGGTTGTTTCAGATGTCAAGGCTATTTCTGAGTTGGTGCAATCAATCTCCCCTGAAACTTTAGTTATTGTAGATGCTGTTTGTGCCGTGGCCTCGGAAAATATCGAATTCGATAACTGGAAATTGGATTATGTATTGACTGCTTCTCAAAAAGCCATTGGTGTTCCAGCCGGGTTATCTATCTCATTTGCCTCAGCCAGAGCTGTTGATAAAGCTTTGAACAGACAAAAAGATACCACCTTCTTCGCATCTTTGAAAAGATGGACCCCAATTATGAATGCGTACGAATCGGGTTCGGGTGCTTATTTTGCTACACCAGCAGTGCAAACTATCACTGCCTTGAAAGTCGCTTTACAAGAAATTGTTGACGAAGGTATTGATGCCAGATTACAAAAACATATTGATGCTTCAGACAAATTTAAATCTTTTGTCGAAAGTCAAGGTATGACCATTGTCCCTGTCAATCATGATGTGGCTGCCCATGGGTTAACTGCTGTCTACTTCCCAGAAGGTATCAATGGTAACGACTTCTTAGGCGCCTTAGCCAAGAAAGGGTTCACCGTTGCTGGTGGTATCCATAAAGCTTTAGTTGGTAAATACTTTAGAGTTGGACATATGTCCTATTCTATCTATGCTGGTCATGTTGATCAACTTTCAGACGCTATTGAAGCCACTATTAAAGAACTTAAATAGTTTATAAGACTTTTTACTATACGTTATTTATAAATAATAATGTAACACATTTCTTAGTAGCTCCGTTCGCGGAAATGCCCCCAAATTTTAAAGTTATTACATTTTGAAGTAATTGGTTTGGATTGCATATTATATATCTAATAATTATTAATAAGGTTAAACAAGTATAAGCTCTCCTCGCAGCCTTCTCCTTATCATTTTTTCAAATGAGTGAATATCGCTATCCAATGATTTCACTATACTAGTTATGCAAGATAGTATATGCAGGTGAGTGAAATTTGCAATAACCAAACTGTGGTTGTAAAATGACATCAACATCTACAAGTCAACTTGTTTTTCTGCTTTAATTGGCTGTATCATGTATATACGGAGCCATTCCTTGCTAAGACTGGTGGGACACCTTTCTAGACAATTTCATTCGAAACCAGTGTTTTTGAAATCAAGTTTAGTGAGATTTCAAACTAGACCGTTTAGTAATACTCTATTGAAATATGAACAAGCTAAACAAGATTTAAAGAAGACAGTACTGAAAAAACCTGAACCTGTTGAACCAGCTAAACCAACTAAAGATCAAGCTGCTCCAGAAAATGATACTAAAGATACTTCCAAATATCTTTTTGGTCAAAAGATATCGACTTCAGAGTTCAAAATGATGACCTCTTTACTATCTACTATATGGCCCAAGAATAAACCAAGTTTTAGAATTCGAGTGGTAATCGCATTGCTTTTATTAATTGGATCAAAATTACTTAATGTTGAAGTGCCGTTTTTCTTCAAGAAAATTATTGATGAAATGAATGTTGATTGGGTCAGCGATGTCGGTACTGTTACTGTCGCCGCCGGTAGTTTAATCCTTGCTTACGGAGGTGCCAGATTCGGGGCTGTATTATTTGGGGAATTAAGAAATGCCATTTTTGCTGGTGTAGCCCAATCTGCAATCAAAAATGTGGCCCAAAATACTTTCAAACATTTATTAAATATGGATTTGCAGTTTCATCTTTCAAGACAAACAGGTGGGTTGACTAGAGCCATTGATCGTGGTACAAAGGGGATCAGTTACGTTTTAAGTGCCATGGTATTCCATATTATTCCCATAACTTTTGAAATCACCATGGTGTGTGGGATTTTGACTTATAACTATGGTGCTTCGTTTGCAGCAGTCACTTTTGCCACCATGTTGGCGTATTCTTTTTTCACTATTAAAACCACGAGTTGGAGAACTGGGTTCAGGAGACAAGCTAATAATGCCGATAACCAAGCTGCTTCAGTTGCATTAGACTCGTTAATTAATTATGAATCTGTTAAATACTTCAATAATGAAGCTTTCCAATCGAGCAAGTACGAACGTGCTTTAAGCAATTACCAAGCGGCATCTATCAAGATTGCCACTTCTTTAGCTTATTTGAATGCGGGACAAAATCTAATCTTCACCAGTGCTTTGACGGCAATGATGTATATGGGGTGCCAAGGGGTCATGAATGGGTCATTGACAGTCGGTGATTTGGTTTTAATTAATCAATTGGTTTTCCAATTGAGTGTACCTTTGAATTTCTTAGGTTCGGTTTATCGTGAATTAAAACAATCCTTAATTGATATGGAGAATTTATTTCAATTGCAAAATCATGAAGTCAAAATTAAAGATGCTCCAGGAGCAAAACCACTCGTTTTGAATTCTAGAGGTCCAGGGGAAATCAAATTTGAAAATGTAACTTTCGGTTATAACCCCGATCGTCCCATTTTACAAAATGCTACTTTCACCATCCCTGCTGGTAAGAAGGTTGCTATAGTAGGACCTTCTGGAAGTGGTAAATCAACCGTATTGAGATTGGTATTCCGATTTTATGATGTTGAATCTGGAAGGATTCTAATTGATGGACAAGATATTAGCAAAGTTACCGTTGAATCATTAAGAAGAAAAATTGGTATTGTGCCACAAGAGACTCCTTTATTCAATGAAAGTATATTGGAAAATATACGTTATGGTAGGTTAGATGCTAAAGATGACGAAATTGCGCAATTGATTGATAAAGTGAAGTTGACCAATTTGATTAAGGAATTACCCGACGGTATTAATACTATAGTGGGTGAGCGAGGAATGATGATATCTGGAGGAGAAAAACAACGTTTAGCGATTGCCAGGTTATTATTGAAAAAAGCCCCAATCACATTTTTTGATGAAGCCACTTCTGCTTTAGATACGCATACCGAACAAGATGTTTTGAAAACCATCAAAGCAGTGTTGACTGAAGAGCAGATGACAAGTGTTTCCATTGCTCATAGGTTAAGAACAATTGCTGATTGTGACAAGATCATTGTGTTGAATCATGGCCAAGTTCAGGAAGAAGGTACCCATAATCAATTATTAGAAGATAAAGATTCGTTATATAGTAACTTGTGGAACATTCAAGAAAACTTGGATATCGACGAACTATTAAAAGAAGATGGCGAAACACCTGCTTTAGAAACTGAACCAGAAAAAAAACAAATTGATCAAGTTAAAAAGATCAAAGAAGAAATGGAAAAGAAGGAGAAAGACCAAGAAGTGAAATTCTCTTCAAGATAATATCAATACAAAAATAAAATCACTTGAACCTTAATCATATGCATAGCATCATCAATTTCAAATCAGATCTAGCGAGACCCTATTCGAGCTGACTAATATCCTACTGTTGCAAAATATTTTGTTTATTTTTTATTACTTTTTGAAAGCTCAATCCCCATTTCAATGCCCGTTCGTTGTAATTCCCTATGAGACTGATTACTAAACATTGTCCAGAATTGGATATCTCCGACCAACTACCCATAAATATAGACTAGTAGATTGGGATCTACATTGAGTTGGTGTGAATTGACAATATATAGGTAGACTGTTTTACAGTGACAATCGCAATGTTCGATAATATTACATAGACTTTGTACATACTAATAACAATCTGTCAACCATTACAGCATTTAACAACTACCGACGATGGCGGGCATTGGCATCCCCGGAGTTACCGTTTATAGACTTAACTGCATATAAGCTTGATGAGATTCCAATACATTTAAATAGCCAAGGAATAGTCTCTAATTCAAAATCACCATAATACTCAAATGTGTAGATCTGCTGATTGTTCTACTTGCCAATTAAAATCGTGGACTGGATGTGGCTCACATGTTGCTGCTGCCATGAAACCATATCCTAAAAGTGAATGGTGTACTTGTACCAATGCTGATGGTACAAGAGGCGAGTTTCCACCAAAAGTTGGACAAGGTAAGAAAGAAACTTAATATGTTTAGGACATTGGAATACTAACTGAATAGACAATTCAAACGTGGTGTTTGCTTTCATGCTTTTGATAATTGCAGGTTTATATATGGTATTTAAGAAAAAATAAATGATATTATAGTATGAATTTTTGTTGTAGTACAAGATGATATAGGTGGATCTTGTTATCCCACCTTCTTACGGTTATAAACTTGCTATACACTTTGTGATAATCAAACCTAAACCACCCAAATATCGTCGATTCAATTGAAATTGTTTTAGCCGTTATGCATGTAGTAGACAATGCAGTCGATGACGCCCGTCGTTTATTTGCATTTATCCGAAAGTTCAGATCCCGGATACCCGGTGCGATTGCTAATTGATATCACCAGTGGTGTCTTATGTCCATGGATATAACGGGAGGAAGCGCTGCTAATAATATACTTCATAATTCATGTGTAAAAGATATATATATATATAACAATTCAAGAGGAATAGAAGTTGATACGTTCAATTCAAGATTTATAATTAGCTGTATTAACAAATGCATTATCAAGCTCCTTGATATTTGCTGTTTGTATAAGATCATTTAATAATTTACCTATTAATTAACTATATTTGATATGATCTTCAATAATATTATTACAATGTATGAAAATTTTATAACTTGAAAATCAAGCAAAGGATGTAAAACAGTTGGCAGAGCTAGTTTAGGTAATAATATATTACAGAGAATATTAGAACTAACAAAATACACTTTGAAAAACCAAGATTTGTGAGGAGTTTAAAGAATACTGATACCAAAACCTTATCAATCAGCTACATGATAACAAAGTATTATCTAATGAAACTTGCGTAGGTGATGGAATTATTGTTGCATTCTCCAATAACTCACATCCTGGATTTATCGGTTGGGCTATTAGAACTCGGTTTCTGGTAGACACTTTAGATGTTTCTAATAATATTTTGCAACCATAAAATAATTTCTGAATTTCGACCCGACGGTAAACCGGAAATAATTGAGAAATGTCGGGATGTCGCAGAAGTAGAAGAAATGTCTTGGATATAGACAACACAGTTTGAAGCTTACATGTATGAATGAATGAACCAATACTAAAACAAATAGATGATAAGCTACCGAATAATCTACGCGTGCTCACCTTCAATATCAATGGAATCAACACGTTATTCAAC
>JAXQKE010000051.1:0-70200 GCA_037042355.1 Candida sp. Y128-05E | reverse complement strand
CCACCAATAGTTTAAATTTTTTCACCTTCAAAGTGTTCTACAAACCAATATTTAACCTTCTAATAATAGTCTATTACCCTAAGTACAGCCTAAGTCTTGAATCTCTTATTGATAATGGTAGTGACCACACCATCATCTAAAACGTATTACAACCAATGTCAACATGACCATGATAAGAATTTGGCTATGCTGCCAGGAAATACTTTGCCACCAATTTATTAAACTTTGCCGTGCCAATGTTTCTACAATTCGTTGTCATTTAACCTTAATAATAATACATATCTATGTACAGCCTAAGTCTTGACTCTTTTATTGACAACAATATCATCATCCAGTTCATCAAGACATCTTTTGTTGAATAAACTAGGGGTATTGGGCTTGATGATAATTTTCTTGCCCAATTGATTTGAATAGTAATTGTTAAAGTTAATCTTGACTGAAGATAAATTGACGATATTTAAATTGGTGGTGAAGAAGTTTTCCCATTTAACTAATTTCGAGTCGATAATATCATTCTCATTGAACCAGATTAATTGCGATTTCTCCAGTAAGATATAATGAACTTTCAAGAAATCGTAGCCAAAGATAATGAGAATGTTGCACCAATTTTCGTAATTCAAATTGTTTAAATAGATTTTGTAATCTAAAAGTTTCAAGCAATCAATTTCCAAATTCTTCAAACTCTTCAAGTTAAATGAAGTAGAATTGTCTAAACCGCAAATTTTCAACCAACTTGCAAAGGAATAATTAAAATCCTGATTAAACTTGGAAGCAATAATAATCAAACCCAAGAATAATTTTCTAGGATCTGAAACGACTTCAACAACTTTTGAATTAATCAACTTCATCAAGTACCAACAGGTCAACTGCAAGATCTGGATGGAAGTTTTTGATCTTTTTAATATTTCAATAATGAAAAATTTCAATTTTGAATCATTGAAGTTGTTCTTATATAAAATCTTTAACAAATTGGAAACACAATTAATGAGAATATTATTGAATTGCAACTTGTTCAAGTGGCAATTGTAATATTGGTAATTGTTAGGTTGAATGAGTGGAGACTGTGTGGGGGTAATTAATCCGGAATAGGTATCTTTTACCGCTGAACCGGAAGAAGCTAAACCTTCAGGTTTAGCTTGGGGAGTAACTGGAGTTAAAGGAGCCATAATTTAAAAATAAACCCAAAAAATAAATGAAATAATAATAAAAGCTTAACAAACCTGAAATAATAATAAAAGTTTAATAATGTCTAACCAACGTTAGAATCTAGTAAATGGAAACCATGATATATATCAAAAACAGTGGCAAAAAAATAATAATAAGATAAAAAAAAAAACGTAAACCAAGAAACTAGTCAATGACTAATAAAATTAGATAAATGAAATCTAACCAAAAGAATATTCTATTTGATTATTTATAATCAAATGAATATCAAACCAAACCTTAACCTAAAAAAAATAGCAAGTTCACCAAATGAATCTGACTAATAACCAATAAAAATTACTTAAAATAAGTAAAATGAACAACAAATAATAATAAAAGATACTGTTAACAATAACAATAATAAATAACTAACACCTAAGCCTAACCTTAACTTAACTTATTCAACTAGAATAGTACTAATCTAAAGAATAAATAGTTAAATTGTGGGTGAAAGATAGGTACATTTATATTTTAAATTGCGAAATGATTCATCCAAAATTAAATATCACGTGATCCAAAAGAAACCAAAAGCCATGACTAACAATTTATTATTATGGAACAACGGATGATGAATCAGACAAGTAGCCGACAAAGGAGAATAAAGTATGGGGTGATGGATGAGAAATAGGTGTGACTATAGTCTGACTCATAAGATGGGGGATGATTAATAGAATAAGATAGTATTAGTTATAGAATAGTATAGTATGAATGTTAATATATCCTAGTAAACTGTATTACCCTATTAGGTTAATATCGGGATTGTTCGTCCATTGGCCGTAATCGCAGTTCTATTATCCGGACATTTTAGGATAAAGTCACCTGACATTGCTCATTCAAAAAAATTATGGTGGCGTTGTGGATTGAGGATTTAACCGGGTATTCAAAGAAAATAATCTTATTAAGGTAGAAAATAGATATTTTTTTAAGTGAGTGATTAAAGAACAAATTTAATCCCATGATTACTTTGTAACCAAGTCCAGTAAGAATTGTCAGCGTTTTACACTCAGTCTTTTTCTTGATCACTTTCGATACGCTCAGCGGAGTAATGGCTTAGATTTATTAACTATATTCCTTGCATGGTTGATGACTTAGTATGACTCAATTGTGTTCGCCAAGTGTTCTATAAAAATAGTTTTCCCTACAGTAACAATGTTCCTGTATAACTAAACTATAATAAGTTAGTACTATTGATACTCTACAATGTATATACAAATGATTACCACTATAGGCTACAGAATAGTTCTAATGATACCTGGTATTATTTATTATGGAAATTCGGCAAAAAGTATATCTTAATTAAGTTCTTATCGTAAGTAATTAATTCATTTATAGTTCCCACTAGTGATGCAACTTGCATTTTGTTCTTTATAAGTATTAAACTTGGCGACTTACTATTGATATTCCCATATCTACATTGTTTAGGTGACATAGTGTATTAGCTATCAAAATTCTCTTATTATTCTTTATTGTCCCACTTTCTTGGATACTTATATATTAGCTATTTATCTTATAAATCCTCTTATTATTCATGATATTAATACTGCTTTTGTGGATGATAATTTATGAACTATTTAACGTTTAAATCGGCTTATTATTCATTCTTCATCATACACTTTATTGGATACTTCGGTATTAACTATCTGTCTTTGAAATTTTTATTCATGTTACTCATCCTTCTATATCTTGTCACACTTCTTTTCTTTCTTGTAATTGTCGTAGCCAGAATACTCATATTAACTTTTCGATGTTTGCTGTACCAATGACGGAAATATGGTATTACCTCGTGCCCAAGCTTGCCAACTCTTATAATTTCATGGCATTCTGCACATTCTAACCCGTATCCTTGAATGTAATCACTATTTATTGTACATTTCATGAAATAATCACCATAATTCAATCCTTCTGGGGTCAAATAATTATTGGCATAGATACCATGACTTATCATCAAATGACTTCCATATCCTCCATTTCGAAGACAGAAAAACCTAGTTTCTTCGCAATATGGACATAACCCACATTTAGATCTTGGAAGTATTTCATCAGCTTCATCTAGTTCAAATCTATAATATTGAGCATTGAATGGTAAATCTGATCGAAATTCGCCATTCTCAACATATACGATATTGGTGACAGATTTAAGAATCCAAGTTAAATCTCGTGTATACTTTATTCTTGCACTTGCATTTCTGATTGTTGGTCTTTCTCTTAACCGTTCATGATATTTTTCACTACCTTTGCTGGCAATATTGATCAATTCTTCTTCTTGCAATTTCTGGACGTTATTCCGGAGATTATAAACGATATCAATATTCAAACTTTTGGCAAGTGGTGGTCTTAATTGTAAAAAAGATTTGAAACTAGTATGTAATTGGAATTTTGTCTGCTGTTCGAACTTAAGGATATCCTCCTCACTAAGTACCTTTTGACCTCCCAATCTACTCATGTCATTATTTGGGAGTTTGTGGTAATGTTTTTTTGCAACCCATTTGGCTGCGAAATTGGTTCACAAATTTGCAACCATTGCCGATCTAGGCAATTCTGTTCTCACTATACTACCCTTTTGATTGCGGCAGGCTTAATATAGGCACCAGACCATGCATTACCTTGGTACCACTGCCTAGGGGTCCATCCTTCTTTGATTGTTATTAAATGGTATTCTCTAGATACTAAGTAGTTGTTCATTTGTTAAATCCAATTGTTTCAAAGCAATCACAACATCGTCTATAACTCAAGGTTTGCTTTTACAGGGACTCGAAGTGGAGATCTACTTTTTATAGTGTCCTGTAACTTCTGATTTTTTAGTTGACAATGTCTTGAACTCTTAAAATATCGTAAAAATCCGGAAAAACTTAAGAAATGGAACATATTAATGTTTAATCGAGAATTTATCCATAAAATTATAGACTACCTACAGGTATTGATATTGTGATGTATAAGAACCACTCTCCATGGTGCTAGTATACGTAGATGGTATCTATTTGATATCAGATGGTTAATAAATGTCGTAATTAAACTGAAGTCAAAATGTCGTAAAAATCTATCAACTCATCTGAATCCTTGACTACGTAATGTCGCAGATCCTATCATCCATATGATAATAATTTTCACGTTGACTCCAATGGTATGACTGAATTGTATTTCTTACGACATGGTACTAGGATAGACCATGATACAAGAGAAGATGCCTATCCTCTTGTAAAGGAATATGAAGATTACAACCCTTCGCTTTCAGATCTTGCATTGAAACAAATGGAAGAGGTCGCCAAAGAAATCATTGACACGTCACCTAACCTCGCCAATATGAAAACTATACATATCCACTTCAGTCCTTATTTACGATGTATGCAATCGGCAGATTTACTAATCACTAATTTGAAAAAATTAATCAAACTACAATATCCCGATTTGAAATTACGGTATCAATTATTAGGTGATTTTGCATTGAGTGAATGGATTCACGACAAAATGCAAAACAAACCGCCGTTCTACGACTCTAATGATGCTTATGAGTTATATACCCCCAATCTAAAGCATATAGAAAACAAGTCTTGCTTGTCTAATTTTAGACCAACAGTTACTTTGGGAAATTGGAATGGATACGACTTATCGTATCAAGAATATCAAGCAAGATCTCAAGAGTATTTTAAGAAACTATTGGCCACTTACGAAAAGAAAAACCAGGAAATGATCGTTGTCATCTCCCATGGATACATGATTAACAATTTGCTTAGTTTCTTCATTAATAATTCTAATTTTAATGAAGTCCCGGAAGCGAAATTGAATTATGCTTGTAAAATATATGACGAATGGAAATTGTTTCATGATTGTTTGGGGTTGATTGAACAGGATCCGCTTTTGGAGACCGATTTGAACTTGGACTCAGATATTGTTTATTATAAGACTAATTTTATCAAGAAGGATGAGTTAGAAGAAACTTCAAATGCTGCCGCTGAATTGTCAGCTATAGCAGCTGACGCTGCTGCACCTGGTCTCAAAACATCAATTTCCCAACCCAACCTCGCCAACCCCACCTTTCCCTTCAAATCGTGGACTCCCCAAATGGCCAACAAGTTCCAAATCCAAGAAGAGTTCAAACTAAAAGTCATGAGGGATGACGCCTTCAAAAAAGCTTTCGATCTTTCGAACCACCCCGTCAAACCAGTGACTCCCGAGATTTCCCCCAATTCTGAACCAACAAGAAACAATTCCATCATTGATTTATCTAAAATAGCGTCCAATGATGATATTTACAAACCTCGGAAATTGAAATATTCCAACACGGGGGATATCCCCATTGACCAGTTGAACTCGAAAATCAACTCGCAATTGAACTTGTTACAAATGAATAATGGATCGTTCAATTCGTTGGATTCAACCTCTTCCATCCCCAAGAACTCTCAAGTTAATTTAATGGCGGCATTGAGATCTCCCTCGAACTCGACTGTTAATTTCAATGATGTTAAGAATTCACAAGTCAATCTTATGGCATCGTTGAGATCTCCATCTGGTTCAACCGTCAATGTTAACAAGATTGGAGCATTGAACGCGATAAAAGAACCAATGACGTTATCGTTCAATACTAAACAGGAATCGTCCGACGAGTCTACATCTTCGGGATCGAAGAAACTCAAATTGATTCAGACCCTCCCCCCACCATTGAAGAAACAGCCTCTGGTGTTTAATTTCAATGATAGTGAATCGGATGATGAGGATGAGGGTGATGATAAGAAGTATATGTGGTTTGGTGGGAATAAATAGGCTCTGTATAATGGTTATAGAATAATAGAATAGTATGAACGAGCAAAGCGAGTGAATACAATTAGCAAATGTGACCACAGTAAAAGTAAAGAATCCAAGCTATCTTCAACATTAGGTGAGAAACCTTACAAAAGTATCGATTAGCTACTCGATACACATCCAATAGGTACAATTCTTCTACTGTGATAGAAAAACAAAGCGACTGAACCCGCTATTTCAACTAACATTTTTAACCAAACAATAAAATTGATAATACATTTATATTTAACTAGATTGATATTATCCTAAATAATTCTATTTGTTATTCATACTACTCCCTTCACTTGTGTTTAATCTCTTGCTTATGACTTGTTTAACGTGTTGGCTGCAAAAGAAGGTAGCGCCGCATTCACTTAATTTCTACAGTAGTTAAATCAGACTTATACACAGCAGTAGTATGAGTGACGATCTCTACTCCAAGGTCCACACTACAGCTTTTGGCTTGTCCAAGGACTTGAAAGTACCCATCTATGTTAAAGTATGCTATCTAAAAGCAACTCAAGATCCTGAATTGATTAAATTGTCCCAGAAATATGAAGATCCTCGGGTTTTTAAAGTATTATCTCAGATATATAGGCATTCAGACTTGTATGTCGAGATAAGTATTTTTAATGGTAAGAATAATAATTTGCTTTCCATACCGACTCAGACTCATTATAAATCATTTAACAATTCCAAAAGAGTATGGAATAAACATTTGAAGTTGCCGATTAATTATAATCAAGTCGATATCCATAGTTATATCAAGTTTTCAATTTTTGAAGTTTCAAATACTAAACCTAGACTCTTTGGTGTGGGGTATTTATCTTTATTTAATTTGAAAAATTCTACTCTAAGGAAAGGGTCTCAAAAGATTGCTATATACACTGATAAGACAATCGATAAAATAGATTATTATGATATCCCCGGTTTATCGAATTTGGAAAAGAATTTAATTCAGTATGAAAATGGCGAGTACCCTCGCTTACAATGGTTAGATAAATTGGTTTTACCTCAATTGGATAAATTAGGAGATATGGTTAAAGATGAGGATTACTACTTGTATGTTGAATTGCCGAATTTTGAGTTGCCAATTGTATATTCGGATATTACTTACAGTATACCTAGCACTGATATAAGTACTCCTCCTAGTGATACCTTAAATTCAGCAATAGTGATAAATTCGGTGGATATTCCCATGAATTCGAAAATTCATGACCCAGAATTTGCTTTTCAAAACCTACCTTTGGATCCAATTGAATTGAAGTACCATAAACTAGAGAGAAATATTAATAATAATATCATTCTTGATAAAGAGATAAAACCCACGCCTCAGTTGAGAGACGAGTTGTTACGGATTCTTCATAAACCATCAAATATCGAATTAAATGATATCGAGAAAAATTTGATCTGGAAGTTTAGGTATTACTTTTCAAAATCTAATGATGCCAACTCAATCAACAGTTTTGGCTTTTTACCGAAATTCTTGAAATCTATCAATTGGGAAAACGACTATGAATTGGATTTGGTGTTTAATGAGATTATCCCTAATTACTGGTCGGTCGAGAGAATCCAAATAGGTGACGCCTTGGAATTGCTCAGTAATTACTTCAACCCGTATACTTTATGCTCACAGGGAGTTCCTATTGTTGATGAAAATCAAGACCAAATTCAAAAGAATGAAGAGTTCAAGTTTGAGAAGATTTTTAAGTACGTGACGTTTATTCGGAAATTTGCCGTGGACCGTCTATCCCAAGCCAGTATAGAGGAACTCCTTTTGTATTTGCTACAATTAGTACAGGCGTTGAAATACGAAGCTTTGATTTATGAGAACCCAATACCGAGTCCCGATTCGCAGCAGAATTTCCAAATTATCGACGAGATTAATCAATCAAAGGATAAGTCTCTCTTAAATTCACCGTTATCCAAGCTTTTGATTGAGAAATCGTTGCAGAATCAAAGTTTTGGCAATTATTTCTATTGGTATTTGAAAGTCGAAAATGAAGACCAGATTAACATCGCCAAACAACAACGCCAGCCACCAATCAAAATCTACTCAACCATCATTAATAAATATATCGAAGAGTTGAAAAAGTACAGTAGGGCAAAGAAATTACCTTATTACCAACATTTGAAACAACAAATATGGTTCATTAAAAAGTTAACCAGCATTGTGGATTTGTTAAGAACCACATTCAAGAAAAATGAAGCTACAGCTAAAAAGAAGGAATTCTTGCGGGAGTATCTTGCTAATTCGTCTAATGAATTCTTAAAGTTTGAACCTTTCCCATTACCGTTGGACCCATCGGTGATGATTTGTGGATGTTATCCCGATGAATCATCTGTGTTCAAGTCCAGTTTGTCACCATTGAAAATCACTTTCAAAACAATAGAATACCGACAGCAATCAACATCACAGCTTTTGAAAAAGAATTACAAATATGGTAAATATCCATTAATGTTTAAAATTGGTGATGATTTACGACAAGATCAATTCGTCATTCAAATTATGAATTTGATGGACCAGTTATTGAAAAACGAGAATCTTGATTTGAGGTTAACGCCGTATAAGATTCTCGCAACTAGTCCAGTTGCTGGATTGATCCAGTTTGTCCACAATGAAACATTAGATTCAATTCTTTCTCAAACGTATCCTGGGGATGATTATCCAATAAAATCATCTACCAATCCCAATGGAGTTGCCCCCAATGAGATTTTGAGTTATTTGCGATTACATAGTAAAGAAACACAAGTTGAGGAGCCGATTGCAAAGAGTATTTGGAAGGCACCCAGTCAATCTCAACCTGAACCACAGCTTCCACCGACATCGACGATAACATCCGACTTGGGGGTTTCGTCGATAGTAATGGATAATTATGTAAAATCTTGTGCTGGTTACTGTGTTATTACATATTTATTAGGAGTGGGAGATCGACATTTAGATAATTTATTATTATCACCCAATGGTAAGTTTTGGCATGCCGATTTTGGATATATATTGGGACGAGACCCCAAACCATTCCCACCGTTGATGAAATTGCCTATTCAAGTAGTTGATGGAATGGGGGGACTTTCCCATGAAAATTTCAATATTTTTAAAGGGTTATGTTTTGTTACATATAGTACGCTAAGAAAGAATAGTAATTTGATATTGAATTTATTTGAACTAATGGTGGAGGCCAATATCCCTGATATTAAAATCGAACCACACCGGGCGATTGAAAAAGTGCAAGAAAAGTTTTGTTTGGATATGACGGAGGAAGAGGCGATATTGCATTTCCAAAATTTGATCAATGATAGTGTCAATGCATTTTTACCTGTGGTTATTGATCGATTACACAGTTTGGCGCAATACTGGCGTGCGTGAATTATAGAGATTAGTCTTTCCAGGTGAATTAGCTAGACGTTCTGTTTCCGAAGGTACCACAGCTGTTACCAAATATTCCTCCACTTCCAATTAGATTTGTCAAATTCAATCTTCAATTCTATATGTATTATTTAGCTGTATTTTATTTACTATATATAAGCTAAACGCATCTAGTTTAATCAACTTTCGGTTTAGTTCATTAAAAGTTACCTTTGATTCATTATCAACTTTATTCAAAGAATATCCTAGGTTGGTTAACAATATTTTTATCTTGAATAAACAGTTTCTACACAAAATCAAACATATCTCAATGTATATTCTCACTTGTCTCAAAAGACGTGCTGATATCCATCCTGATGGCTATACTCGTCTGTTTTTCTGGATATATCACTCCAGGTTTCTGATTAATCTCCCTTGAAGATCTTACGCATCTAATCAACTTTTGGTTTATTCCCCTTAAACCTATCTCTTGTGAAACGTAATGTAAACGTTAACAAGGCCGAGACTAAGGCAAACGGGGGAAAGTAATCCAAAAGAGTCAATACTCTATTCGGTTTGATTTCCCTGGCAATCGAATCGATAGAGGTATAGAGAGTGGCTAAATCGCCAGAATTATCAACCACCAAATCAGCTCTATAATTCCTTTCTTCACTAGACATCTGGGAATTAATTCTTTTATGGGCATCTTCCACAGTCAACTCCGGATTTCGTTTGATCAACCTCTCAACCTGCAATTCTGGCGAACTTGAAACAGTCACAGTCAACCCACACACTCTATCCAACCCCGCTTCAAATAACAAGGGAACATCTAGTACAACCAACGGTTTAAACTTAACATAAGCTTGAAATATCTGTCTAAATATTTCCCTCCTCACTGCGGGATGAACAATCCTATTCAATTGACCTAGTCTAGTTTTATTACCAAAGACAGCCTGCCCCAACACAGCTCTATTTAAGGAACCATCATCATTAACTAAACCTTCAACATCCTGAAACGTATTTACGATATCCTTATACGCCTTTTTACCGGGAAGTACTACTTCCTTTGCAATTAAATCAGCATCTACTATAGTATACCCTTTCTGTGCCAACTTATTAGAAACAGTTGATTTACCAGTAGCTATACCACCAGTTAAACCTACAATTAACATCTTCTACTCCTTCCCAAACGTCTTTAAAAGATAAAGATAATATAACGCTAATCAAATCGTCTTCTAAAACTTTCGCAAGAAACGAGAAAACTCTTTTACCACATTAAAACCAGTCTTCTTTCTTTTACCACATCAATGGCTTCGAAGGTGTTTGTACTAGGAGCTGGTAGTATGGGTGGGTTGCTAGCCCATGAACTATACACTGCTTTTCCAAAGGATATTTTACCTGTTTTACTCATGAGAAATAGAAGGAGATTGGATCAGTATAATAGAGATGGTGGTGAGATGACAGTGGTAAAGACTGATGGTGCTACTAATATAGTTTCTCATAAACTGAGCTTGTTGGCAGATAGGAAACCTCCAGTACTGGGTGATAACCAAAGAATTATGATTGATAATTTGGTGGTGCTGACGAAATTGTTTCAAACAGAGGCTGCTTTGGAACCTTATATTCCTCATTTGACTCCAAAATCTAATGTGTTGTTGCTCCAGAATGGTACGGGAATGGCTTCTTTCTTGACCGAACGTTTTTGGCCTAGTATTCATGATAGACCTAATATCTTTCAGGCGATTTCTACACACGGTGCTTACAAGACTCTGCCTAGTGTGATTCATCATGCTGCTCAGGGGGAATTAGCTATTTCGTACATTCCCAAGATTGTCGATGTTCCAGGTCATAAGGTGCAAGTTCCTACTTTTATAGATAAGATTATCCAGACAGAAGCTTTAAAAGCTTCGTACGTGGACTATGATCAGTTTATTCTCATGCAAATGGAGAAGTTGATTGTTAACTCGTGTATCAATCCTTTAACGGCAGTGCTAGACTGTTTGAATGGGGACTTGTTGTATGGATCTAAAACCATTCCGGTGATGAAACGTGTGGTTAGAGAAGCCATTGATGTGTTCTTTGCTGAATTCAAAGTATTGCAGACAATTCCACAAGCGAAAACTTTCTTGCAGGAAGAAAGGTTGATTCAGCTGGTATTGGCTGTTTGTAAGTTGACTGCTCAAAACTCATCTTCTATGCGTGAAGACGTTCGAAACCTCAACCCAACTGAAATTGATTGGATTAATGGGTTTTTGGTGAAGTTGGGGAAGAAACATAAGTTGGGGACACCGACGAATAAGATGTTGATTAATATGGTGAAGAATAAGGTGAGTATTGAAAAGGCAGTGGAGAATAATGCGGCAAACTTGATAATTGATAGTTAGCGAGTCATGGGAGTAAAAGATAGAGTTGTCGAAGACATTGAGAGATAGAATCGTCGAACCCTATGATAGATTTGTCGACGGCAATTACGAAAGGTAGGATTATCCAAATCAATTAAAGACATTGTCAAAGACAAGTATGAAAGGTAGAATTGTCAATAGAATTGTGGAAGACAATTACGCAAGAAAAAATTGTACATAGAATTTTGATATTTGTCGACAGCAATTATGAGAGATACAACCCGAAGACAATTATGAAAGATAGGGTTGTATGATTTGCATTGTAAGTTGATTATACAATGTTTTTTGGGGTATAGGGATTTAAAAACTTATAGATTAATGTACACTTATAATGAATAATAGTAAAATGTTGCTGAATATGGTTAAAAATAAGTCAAGTATAGAGAGGGCGGTGGATAGTACTGCAAACTTGATCATTTACTCTTAAACACAATTATTAAAGATAGTGAATGAAATGATCTTAAATCTATAAATCAACAAGATATTTCTTTGCAATATCTCGTCTAATTCTATGTAATTCCTTAACCACGTTGAATCGATCCTTGGTTGGTTTATCAATAATTTCTCGTTCTCGGTCCAACTTATCTGACTCCTTTACAGTCTTGAGTAGCATTTCCCGTAACAATATATTCGAATTTCTCTTGTAACTAGAACTATCGATAAACCCATTCAACAATGACGACAATTTTCGAGATTCCAGGGGTTCTTGTTCTTGTAAAGTGGCTAGTACCACTTCAGTTCGAAACGAGACTCCCGATTCAACATTAATTGTATAATCACCGTAATAATCATGCTGTTTCAAAAAATCAACTTGATCTTTGGTTAGCAAGCTGATTATAATATCGGATAAATCGAGATCGTTCCAAGTATTTCCCAGAGGGATGGTAAACCCATATTCACACAACAAGAATTCATTGGAATGGGGTCCGTAACTTAGGAAAAGTTGATCTTTTGTATCATAGGTATTATTAGAATACACTTGAAATCCGGTTCTATCAATTTTCAACTGACACTGGTCCTGGGTCGAATGATTGAGGAAATCAACATAGGGGGCCATAGTGAAATTATCGGCGGTGTTTTTACCCTGGGGCATTGTCATATACAAACAACGGGAATTGATACACATCCAAGCACGTAAGAATAGGCTTTTCGGAAGGTAATCTTGGGGATTTGATATTTTGCTAGAAATTAATTGTAGAACCACTTCATAGTCAGAGATAAATCGTTGGTATACCTTGTCAGCATGTACTTTAGTTGATTTAGGTAATGAGTTGTATAAAATTTCCCAGTCATCTACTTGTAAAACTTTCCATATTAATGGCGTCAATGTAAAGTCCGATATTTCTGGTAACGTATTGAGGAACGGTTCCCAGAACGAACTTGATCTTTGGAATTCAAACGTCAAGTATAATGCAAGAATCTGGAACGAAGATAAGTCCAACAATTCTGGTAAAGTCAATTTAGCATATATGGCTGAAAACTTATCGTCAACAACTGCCGGAACATAAATATTAGCATATATCGAATCGGTCAACTTGGTTGACGAATGACTGGTAATATGGCGTACTATTGTCGTAAAATTTAGCAAAAACGAAGGGGGAATTCTAATCAACAATTGTTTGGATTTGATGGGAGTATTAGCGTAGATACCTCTACCATAGTTTTCACTATTGACAACGTCTAAATTGGATGAAATGTATGAATTGGTCGACGGTTTCAACTCAGCATCTTCCGTATAGTTGATCCACTCTAATAATGTTTTGATCTTGTCGTCGCTCATCTAGTGCTAAATCTACAATTTTCAATGAGATTGATAAATCCACAGATAAATTTACAAATTTCAAGAAACCGATCAAATTGGAGTTTAATTAGTTAGATACATTCAAAACTGGTAAACATAGTCAATTCTACTAAATTCAAGGTAAAATATGATCTATTTCATTCTTTTGTTCATTTAATCTTTTATTATATATATAAATAGGTATCGAATGTCTTGTAAGACTACCTTACTATCTCTCGACTGCACGCAGTTTAATAGTTAAAAAAAAGTCAAGGTGAAGCGATAAACATATACAGCTTGTAATCACCTCAAATCATTTCGCTTCACTTAATGATTTTCGCTCAATGATTCTTATTCAATCATCTCGCTTCGCGAGATGATGTAAATGCTTAGCACGTTTTAATCATCTCGCTTCGCTCGATGACTAGAACATATTCAAAGTCAACGCACTTGCAACCGACTTCGAATCAACCGCCTTCTTAAACTCGTCAAAACTCAACTTCTCATCCCCATCCTCATCATATTCGGCCATAGTCTTATCTACAATCTGCTGCAACTCCTCCTCCTTCAAGTTCTTCCCCACCATCATTTTCATCACTATAAACAACTCACCGTTACCTATAAACCCATCACGATCAATATCATAAATCTTGAATGCAAATTTCAACTTTTCCACTTTAGAAGTCTTACCAGAAAAAGCAGATAACCCAGTAATAAATTCCTGGAAATCAATGGTTCCACTTCCATCCTCATCAAACACATCCATTAATCTTGTAGCTAAAGGGTTTGAGGAAATACCTGGAATTGACAAAAACTCTTGTTTATCTATAGTACCAGACCCATCTTTATCCAATTTCATAAACCGTTTTCTCAACCGGTCAAGCTCTTCTCTATCGAAGTTAGTACCTTCTACCAACCCATCCAAGATCTTAGAAGATGTTACACCCATTTTAGAAAGAGTAGGTGTTAACAAGCCAATTTTGTCTATGGAAATGCGAATTGATAGCAATGAAACAGAAACTAAGAATTATTGATTTAAACTTATTAAACAATCTAAAGACTAAAGATGAGATTGTTAATCTTATAAGATCTCTTTTAGCTGATATATGTTTTTTTAGTTGAATTTATTTTATTTAAGAAAGTCTTCCAAGGACTTCATCATAATTATCTCTACAAAGATACAATTTCAAAATAACCATCATCAATAACACAAAAAGCTAAACAGAGAGATATTAATATATTAGCTTTATATATTCCTTTACTTCTCTTGGTATTCTCCTTCTTTAATTTTAGATATGCATTCTTAATATATCATTCACAATGAATATCATAAAATTATATGGTACTATAAATATTAAAAATGGTAAATACCAACAGGAAACGAAGGCAGATGAAGGTATTATCTGCGCTTACTCTCCTTCTAGTTGAAACATCTAGCCAATTTCACCAATCTACACTGTTTTACTATTTTTGATATTTTACAGGTATATTATATACAGAATGGGATATCATTTGACATGATATGATATGTAGGATGGAATTTGATGAGATTTGATTTGATGGACTATGATATTAATTGTCTCTACTTTATCACACCGCAGCCTGTTCCACTGGTTCATTAATCTCTTCTAATGTTTCGCCCCTTTTCTTGGCAAACTCTTCCAATGCTTTAATTCTCAATTCATCTAATAAAACAGATTGATCTTTAGGATTGAAAGGAGGTAATGAATCATGGTTTACCAAATCCAATCTCCAATATTTATCTTCCCCTTTTCTCCATAAACTTTCCCAATGGACTTTAGTATTTTCCAATTCAAATTCATCTATAATATGGGATAAATCAGCTACTGCTTCTTGGGAATATGTAGGTCTATATTGACCCGAGTACCAAGTGTTCCCCTCATCATCTTTTTTTCTCATTAATTTAGCATTTTTCTGTTGTTCAACATCTCTTGTTTGTCTTAATTGTACTAACCCTTTGAAAGCACCTACAGCATATTCATAAGAATCAAAAGTAGCCACGGCCATAATTCTCCATAAATCATTTCTTCTACTTGGTTTTCTATTTTCCCAATTAGGTTTAACGAATTGTTGGTTTATTTGATCTTGATGATATGCTGGTACTTGTGAATATAACACTTGACCTGTCATCATATTTTTAAATAAATATACTTGTGGAGCTAAATCTAACGATTGTAAATCTTTAGTGGTCTTCTTCCCCTCGGCGATTCTAGCACCAAAAATCCTCCTAGCTTTCAACTGCTCGAGGAGATGTTTCCTCATCTTCTTTTCAGACCTCATACGCATACTCATCTTGTTATCTGTCTATTATTGATCTATTCTAATTCAATTCTACTATAGTACTGGTTTAATAAATTTTTCATTGGTCGTGTGAAATTGATAAAAAATATCATGTGATTTGAAATCACATGATATCCGAAAATAATAATCAAAACTATAACAGAAACAAGCAGCAGTAGAGTGTAGACTTGTATGGGAGAGATATGTTAAGTTATCTTCTAGGTCTTCTGTTGCTATTGTTGCTACTGTCACTCCTAATCTTTTGGGTTTATAAGTTTATTTATAATCATAATTTTATTCAACAATATTCTGGGAAACAACTAAAAAGGAATAAGATTAATGGTTTTATTGAAAAGTTAAATGATACTTATAAGTTAACATTGGTTCCGATTAATGATTCTCATGATTCAGATTATGATTCAAAATTGATTTTCATCGATCAGATTTCAAGATTTAAACATAAAATTGTTGGTGCTACATTCAGTTTAACTATTTCATTAAGTGTTTTATTAATCTTTCTCATGATGTGTGAATTGATTGATATGTTTGATGAAAAGGTTAGATTGACGCTTTTTCATTTAACTATAGATTTATTGATATTCTTGATTGTTTTCTTGCAGCCGTTTTTTATTATAAGTTTAATTGTTAATGGTGATGTGTTACCTCATAAAAATTATAAGTTGGTGATTACTTTGGGCGCGTTTCTTTCCTGGTTTTTTGTTTTAAACCAATTTGGACTGCTTACGCAGTCGTTCCAACCCGTTTCCACTTACAATACCCGGTCTTTTATTGAAAAGAAGATTAACCAGATTTCTATAGCGGGGATTACTCTTCTAGCCCTTTTGTCTGGTATTGGGTGTACGTCTACACCATATAAAGTATTCTATGAGTTTTATGCTAAAAATAGGAGGATTAAAACAATCTCCGAATCCGATTTGTATAATATCATCCAGAGTTATAATCACACAAGTTCGTTGTTGTTGAAGAGAAAGACCGAGTTTACCAATGGGACGGTGTATAACGAGCCTAAATATGATGGTCAGCTGCAGATGAAATCAAAAAATAAGTTGGAGGGGATCTTCCACAAAGTGCAATCGTTTGCCAATTTATCAAATATCCTGGGCAATGCAGAATACTCCCAGTTGAAACTGGAAATCAAGTCGCTTAAATCGTTGAAAAATTCAATCTCTGTAGACTTGGCCAATAAATTGGTACAATTTGATCAGGAGAAGAAAAGGATGGGGGATGCCACCACAGTGAAGAAGTTAGTTTACTATGGTAATGTTTCTTTTTCTGTTTACTGTATTTACCGAATTGTCAGTGTTATTTTACTCAAAATTCCCATTGCCATGAAAGATACTTCCAATGATGATGTTGTTCCCAGGGACGCCCTCGCAATTACATTGTCGAAACTATTGTCGCCAGTCTTCCCTCAATTAACCAACGAACAGCTTGTTAGTCAATTAAGTTTCATACTAACCGGGGGGTTGTTCCTCTGTTCATTTTCAAATGTCTTGTTGACTTTCAATCAGTTTAGTAAATACTTACCAGCGGCCAAAACATCAAACTCAATCAAAAACTGGCTCAAACATTTGATGATTGCCGAACTCGTGGGGATCTATGTCATTTCAACTGCTATTTTAATCAGAACAAACCTTCCATCCACCTTGTCTCAACAAATTTCTAAAATATTGTCATTGTCTGGAACAACAAACTCTACCCCACAGACAGCGCTACTCGAAATAGAATTCATTGACAAATGGTTTGATAAGGTGTTTGCATTCACCGCGGTAATTACATTACTCCTGATTTCCATCAAACACAAAATAGACCTGGAAACTGGGGATGATGCTTACGATGAAGAGAAGCTTATGGAGAGTGATGGTTATAGCCGTTTCCAATTAAGGTAACCTGATCGGCCATCGGCATCGGTGTTTAATAACCTCCGTCACATGCATGATGGGTTATTTCCGCATTCGCGCATGATGTATTTTTCTGGAGGGACCTTGGGGCATTGACATCTGAAAATACCAATCATATGCTTGCGGAGACGAATAATGGGAAGTTGTTTATAAATGGACGATTGTTCCAAAAACAAGGCTCACAAATATATTATTAAAAATGGGTGTTATTACATTAACCAAAGAATCTCACAAAGATCCATTGAAGTTTGGTATCAAATACAAAGATGCCCAACAAACTTTAGGACCAAAATCCTATATCCCAATTAATGACAAGTTACCAGTAATCAAAACTAGTTCGAAAATTGCCATTATTGGTGCAGGTTTCGGGGGGATTGCTACTTCGTTGGCATGTCTTAAAAGATTGCACACCGAAGATTTCGTTATTTTCGAGAAACATGCCAATTTTGGCGGTACCTGGTTTGCCAACACATACCCCGGTGCAGCCTCTGATGTCCCTGCCGTTTGGTATAGTCTTTTTGACGAATTGACTTCGAACTGGAGTACAGTTCAGCCTAGTCAATATGAAGTTGAAGAGTATATTTTACGAGTGGTTGAAAAGTATGATTTAAGACCACGAGCAAAATTCCAAACATCTGTCACTTCTATGAAGTGGGATGAGAAAAATCACCAGTGGATCTTGTCTGCTCGTAACTTGAAGAATGGGCAATTGAATATACACACCGCTGATATTGTCATCAACTGTGTTGGTGGTTTGGTGTTCCCCAAACAATTGGAAGCTCCCGGTTTGGAAAATTTCAAAGGTGATTATATGCATTCAGCCATTTGGAACCACAGTGTTAATTTTAAAGGTAAAAAAGTCCTTGTTGTTGGTAATGGTTGTTCTGCTAATCAAATTATCCCACAGTTATTAAGAACTCATGAACCAGAATCAATTGTGCAAGTTGCCAGATCCAAACATCATATCATGCCTCCAGTGCCAGCAGCTTTACAAAATGGGTATAAATTATTATCTGGTAGTTGGTTAGGTTTAGTGTTTATTAGATTTTGTGTGGCTGCATTCGCCGAGGCAAGATTTCCATTATTCAAAGGTGATGGGTTAATTGCAAGATTCTTGCGGAAATTTAACACTTGGAAATCTATTAGCTATATGAGAAATACCGCACCCAAGAAGTACCATGAACAATTGATCCCTGATTTCAAACTCGGTTGTAAAAGAATGATTTTCGACCATTCGTATTTACCATCGTTACACGATCCGAGAATGTCACTCAAGTCGGATGAAATTGCTGAGTTTAGAGAACATTCTGTGGTTTTGAAAAAAACTGGCGAAGAGATCCCAGTTGATATTATTGTTGCTTGTACTGGTTATGATTTAGCGAAGAGTATGTCAGAGGTTCAAATTGTAGGGAGGAATAACGCCAATGTCCATGACTTTTGGAGCGAAGAAGGTATATCTGCTTACAAAACAGCCATGGTTAAAGATTGTCCCAACTTTTTCATTACTGGTGGTCCAAATTCGGGGACTGGTCATGCCTCAGTTATTGTAGCGCTTGAAAATAGTGCTACTTTTATCATGAAAGTTGCTGATCATGTTGTTCATGGCCCAGCAAAATCGGTGGTTGTCAAAACCCCCGCTTATGAAGACTGGCGTCAAGAAATGGAAACCGAATTGGCAAAATGTGTTTATGGTAATCCTGCCGCTGGGTGTACTTCGTGGTATAGTAACGGCAGGAATTATACCACTTATTGTTATAGTCAGATTC
This sequence comes from Candida sp. Y128-05E, assembly GCA_037042355.1. Classification (NCBI taxonomy): domain Eukaryota; kingdom Fungi; phylum Ascomycota; class Pichiomycetes; order Serinales; family Debaryomycetaceae; genus Candida; species Candida sp. Y128-05E. The sequence continues at coordinate 50,704 of JAXQKE010000051.1, read as the reverse complement.
ATTACTGGTGGGCTATGAATAACCCAATTTATAAAGATATGGATTTCTATAGCAAGGCCGATTTTGCAAAAGCAAAATGAGCAATGACAGGTTTTAATATTTTTATCTTCGATAGGTAAATAAGAAGTTGATTGATTATATAGACGAATATTTGCTATAAGCAATATATAGCATATACAATACAAATTGGGTAATTTTAATTCCTTTTTTTTGTTCCCCAGATTGTCGTAAATGATCAGTCAGTTTTGGCTGAGCTTTAAATATAATTATACCTAGAGTTGACAGTCATTTTGTAATTACTATCAATACCTTAAGGCTCAAATGTAACCTTATTAAACTAGACATTTATAGTAGACATTTTACATATAATTTACCATTACTATTAGATAATAATACTCTTAAAATTTAACTCAAATGCTATTTTATGTTCCTCCTGGGAACCAGAAAGACAAAGTTTCTTTATTTAGCAATATCATACAAAAATAACCTCCTTTTCCTTTTGTGGTTAATCTATTAAATAATATTGGAACCTTGCGGTATTCATTTATTTCACAAACAATATATACAGAATTGATCTAATTACGACCATCGAAACCGTACCTCTATAATACTATATATAACTATCATACAAAGCAAAGCCTTGTCAAGTAAAAATTAGAAATCGTATTGGAGTTTCTTTTCCAGGAAGTCGTATTCTCGTAATACTAAGAAGGGTGAAACAAAATAAAGACCCTTTTCCAAAGGAAATATGGGAAAGATAATATTCTCAAATGTGAATGTACAAATACTATACTATAGCATAGTAATGTTATAGTTCCTACTGTAATTATTCGTTAGTTTATATCCAAGTCTCGTAAGTTCTTTCAAAATTGCCATTTTTTACCCAATTTTGTTGCAAAAAAATCCAAAAGAGTGACTAACAATAGTACCTACCAATTATTGCCCCTTATTCCTCCTCTGTTAGTCATAATAACCTCCAAGAATGACTGTTTCATTATATTGAAAAACTTTCCTGCATATATTCAAAATGACTAAGAATTTTCTGGTTAACATAAAACCATCAGCATTAATAAACTGTTTGCTAAAATTATAGTACCTAGGTTATTTAATAGGAGTATTTCCAGAGTATTTGTTAAGAATATGTCTACTGCACCTAAAATTGAGTTTTCCAGAGAAAAATTGGAACAAGTGTTGAAGAGAAGATTTTTCTTTGCTCCCGCTTTTGAAATCTACGGTGGTGTTTCTGGGTTGTTTGACTATGGTCCTCCAGGTTGTGCTTTCCAAGCCAATGTCGTTGATACTTGGAGAAAACACTTTATCTTAGAAGAAGATATGTTGGAAGTTGACACTACCATGTTGACTCCTGCCGAAGTCTTAAAGACTTCTGGTCATGTAGACAAGTTCACCGATTGGATGTGTAAAGATATCAAGACCGGTGAAATCTTCAGAGCCGACCATTTGGTTGAAGAAGTTTTGGAAGCCAGATTGAAAGGTGACAAAGCCGCCAGAGGTATTGCTGAAGAAGTTGTTGAAGAATCCGATGACAAAAAGAAGAGAAAGAAGAAGGTGAAGGAAATCCAAAACATCAAATTGGATGATAAAGTTGTCGAAGAATACGAATTTGTCTTGGCCCAAATTGATGGTTATTCTGGTGAACAATTAGGTGAATTGATTGAAAAGTTCCAAATTAAGAACCCTAGTACCGGTGGTGACTTAATCCCACCTATCGAATTCAACTTGATGTTCGAAACCGCTATTGGGCCATCAGGTAACTTGAAAGGTTACTTACGTCCAGAAACCGCACAAGGTCAATTCTTGAATTTCTCAAAATTGTTAGATTTCAATAACGATAAAATGCCTTTTGCTTCCGCTTCTATCGGTAAATCCTTCAGAAACGAAATTGCTCCAAGAGCTGGTTTATTAAGAGTCAGAGAATTCTTAATGGCCGAAATTGAACATTTCGTCGATGCCGAAGATAAATCTCACCCAAGATTTGCTGAAGTTAAAGATATCGAATTGAACTTCTTACCAAAAGATGTCCAAGAATCTGGTTCTACCGAAATCATTGTCAAATCTGTCGGCGAAGCCGTATCTTCTGGTATGGTCGACAATGAAACTTTAGGTTACTTCATTGCCAGAATTTACTTGTTCTTAATTAAAATCGGTGTCGATGCTACCAGATTGAGATTTAGACAACACATGTCCAATGAAATGGCCCATTATGCTTCCGACTGTTGGGATGCTGAATTACAATCCTCATACGGTTGGATTGAATGTGTCGGTTGTGCTGATAGATCCGCTTACGATTTGACTGTTCATTCCGCAAGAACTAACGAGAAATTGGTCGTTAGACAAGCATTAGCTGAACCAAAGGTTGTTGAAGAGTTCGAAGTCACCATTCAAAAGAAAAAATTCGGTCCTAAATTCAGAAAAGATGCTGGTGCCGTTGAAAAGTTCTTAACTTCAAGATCTCAATGTGAATTGGAAGACTTGGCTAAAGAATTAGCTGACAATGGTAAGATTTCTGCCACCATTGAAGGTATCGCTGAACCAGTCGAAGTCGGTTCCGATTTACTTGCAATTGCTAAAAACAAGAGAACCGAACATATTAGAGAATTCACTCCAAATGTCATTGAACCCTCTTTCGGTATTGGTCGTATTCTTTATTGTGTCTTGGAACATCAATTCTGGAGTAGAACTGAAGACAGAGGTGTCTTATCCTTACCTCCATTGGTTGCCCCAACTAAAGTATTGCTTGTCCCATTATCCAATTCTGCTTCTTTACAACCAATTGTTAAAGAGGTTTCAGCTTTATTAAGAAAACAACAAATTCCATTTAAAGTTGATGATTCTTCTGCTTCCATTGGTAAAAGATACGCAAGAAATGATGAATTAGGTACTCCATTCGGTATCACCATTGATTTCGAATCCGTTAACGACAAGACCGTTACCTTGAGAGACAGAGATTCCACCAAACAAGTTAGAGGTTCTCTTGAAGACATTATTGCTGCTATCAAAGACCTTACTTACGAAAACGCTACTTGGGCTGAAGGTACCTCCAAGCTTACCCCATTTGATAGTCAAAATAATGATGAGTAGGTTTTTTAGATCTATAGACTATTAGATTTACATATAATATAATTTTGCTTTGTATATAAACAATCAATCATGTATAAAAATGCTCTACATCTAACCAAGGATTTCCTTCATGAATGCTTCAGCATTTGGTTGTCTACCTAACAATTCAACTAAATTATCCATGATATCCTTGGACCCACCTCTTTTAAGAATGATATCTCTATATCTTATCCCGTTATCAATGTTCATTGGATCTTTCTTAAACAAGTTATAGTAGATATCAGCAGCATATACATTGGAATATAAATATCCATAATAACCACTTTCATAACCACCAGCAATGTGCCCAAAAGAAGCAAAACCTTTAGTTGGAATGTTGTCACCATCAATCAAGGTAATTGTTTGACGCATTTCATTCCATAATTTAGTTAAATCTAATTCATTTAATTCTTCTTCATTTTGAACAGTGTGTAATTTCATATCGAAAAGACCAAAATGTAATTGACGAAGATTGAATAAACCATTATTGACATTTTTGGTTTTGATTAATTGATCAATTAAATCATCAGTAAGTGGGTCATCGGTTTTGAAATGAGAAGATAAGTTTCTTAATTCATCTTTTGACCAAGTCCAATATTCCAACATTTGAGAAGGAGTTTCAACGAAATCTCTTTCAACATGAGTACCATGAAATCTAGCATACTTAGTTTTGGATAAAATATTGTGGACACCATGACCCAATTCATGGAAAAATGTAGTTACCTCGTCATGTTTCAACAATGATGGTTTATCCTCGGTTGGTTTTGTAAAGTTACAAACCAAAGCTGTTACAGGTGTATGTCTTGTTCCATCTTCATTCTCGTAACCTGGACCTAAGCCAAAATTGGCAGCATGGCCATATTTACCTTTTCTTGGGTGCATATCAAAGTAAATCCAACCCATAAATTCCAGCTTGTTGTCACCTCTTTGGATGTTTTGATACACAGCAAATTGTTGAACATCTTCATGCCAAACAGCTTCTTTAGCAGGTTTATCAATCTTGACAAATTTGACATCAAAAATCTGTTCATAAAATCCAAGCATTTTGGTCACAGTCGAATCCATTGGGAAATATTCTGCAAGTTTTTGATGATCAACCTTGTACTCTTTTTCCAACAATAATTCATTGTAAAAACCTGAATCCCAAGCATAATATTTATCTTGTTTATCTAATCCACGTTCTTGTAAATCTTTATTTTTAAATTGTAACAATCTCTCGAGTTCTGTTTTACCTAAAGGAGTCAATTTGTTTTGTAAATCATCTAAAAAGGTGAAAACATTTTCCTTGGTTTTAGCTAATCTATCTTCTAAGACAAAATCGGAATAAGTTGAATAACCCAACAATTTAGCCAATTGATATCTAACATTAATAATCTTTTCTAAAATAGCAGCATTATCCGGGGATTTATTTTGATTACCTACATATGCTTGCTTTCTGGTATCTTGATTAGTAGCATGTTTCAAAACCGGGAATAAATCGGGATATTTATAAGACATTTTGTATTTCTTAATTCCATCTTCCTCGACGGTTTCAAATTGGGCAACAGTGTCTTTAGGAACACCATCCAATTCTTCTTCAGTGAATACAATGAAGTCACTTTCTTCATTTGAATTTTTGGCGAATTGAGTTTGTAAATTACTCAATTCAATTTTCAACTTTTTGACTTCTTCACGTTGAGCTTCTGGTAAATCCAAACCACTTCTTCTATAGCCAGTGATAATTTTATCCAAATATCTTTTGGACTCAGGATCAATAACCGACTCATCGGCATCTTTAACTGATTCCCATAATTTCTTGAACACATTGAACACATCAACTCTTAAACTTTGCTGAATATAGTTTTCATCAAGCGATTGTTCGGCGGCAGTAGAAGCATCACGCAAGTCTTTATCAGCTGAAACACTTTGATAGAAGGTCAATTGATTTTCAAGGAATGAATTTTCATTGGAAAATTGGGCAAAGGGTTTTAAAACATTATCCAAGGTTGGATTTTCAATTTTGGCAATTTCATCATTCAATTGAGTGTATTTCTCGGCAAGTTGCTGAGAAAGTTCTTTCACTTGTTCAGGGGTTTGAGTCCATAAGGGATAGCTCTGGTTCGAAGCCAATTGCTTGTAATCAACTGGCATGGTTAGGTTTTTGTTTTCTAGAAATTGCCAACCCTTCTTTTTTCTTTGGTAAGGTCTCCATGTGCACTTGAAAATCACCGTGCATAATTAGTGCCACCATCAGATGTGGCACTACTATGGTGACAAATCAACCTAAAATGATCAGCAAATAATGCCTAAACGTCCGTGTAACATTGTAGCTTTCCATTGATGTTTTCAGGTTTTTTTTTGAAAATTTGTAAAATAGGTTCGAAACGAGGGTGGTAGCACATAGATATCCTCCTAATTGATAAAATAATAGAAAGACATTCACAGACTAACATTTCAATAAGAAAACAATAACTAATCTTCTATGTAACATCGTAGTTTCAAATGGAGGGTTTCTTTTGAGAAAATGTAAAAGATAGATAACCTAAATGATAAGAAAATAGGACATAATCCATAGGAAAATCCTAGGGCTTTCCTAGGGTATTTAACTTGCCAATGTCAACCCATTCTTAGCTGTTTGAATATAAACCTTAAAATCATATTTCAACTGGAACCCAATTTTAACATTCATAATTTTATAAATCGAAAATAGCAACGGCAAAATATGAAAAGTTAAGGTTAAAAGTATGACATATTGTACCAGATCAATAGCAACTATAATACCGACATATCCAACTGTATTAACTAGCAAATACTGTAATATATTATCCAAAGTTAGCCAAGTTGACGTAATGGTCACTTTTCTACTATAAGAAGGTGAATTTTGATAATATTGTTTGTAAAAGTAGAAGGGAAACACCAAGCAAAACAAATACACCGTCAAACTGATTGATTTATACCAATTATTCATTGTTTGTTTCAATTCAAATTTATATAATTTGATGGTTGTAAAACCGCTGAAAATCAAATTTACACATTTTCAACCAAATCAAAATTTTACAAAGATCGTGGTTGATTGGTTTATCTAGCAATTGACTATTTAATATATCATTGTAAACAATATTATATTTTAATCGTTTCTTTGGCTATAATGAAAAATACAAAAAACAAATACAAACGGGGAATTGAACCACTAGAGAGTAGCTTAAAATAACCATTTACGAAATTTTCACTTAAATAGATGTCATGTTATTGGGAAACCGTAATTACCATACGAACTGAAGGGAATACAATTTTCATAACGACTAACTACCTATAACTTTAAATGGCTGCAAAAAACACCAAATGGGTTTTTTTTAGAACAAGGCAAAGTTGATCTAGATCCTGGGGTAAATTACGCAGAGGAAGCACTTTTACGTTTTGTGTCCAAACCTGACAACATCCTATGGATATTTATAAGTTCTTTTTTTAGGTTTATTTTGATTCTTGGCCAGATTCTTTCATCAATTGCTAGGGCAACAGAAACGGAGTTCGGGAACTTAGCATGTGGAAGAGCCTACAAGTTCAACGATGAAGTTATACAAGGTAATTTTGAGTAAGCTTTTAAATCTGAAAGATCAAGATTAAATCAATGATACAATTGGTTGGCCCCCAGACCCATACTTTTATTCGGTTGCTGATTCAGATCCTGGGGTAATGGTTCAATGTGTGATTTTTGTGATACTTTTTCTTCATCTAGTTTCTGAATCTTACAACCATTTGTCTCCTGAGCTCCTTAGCCCGGTTGTAATTACCGTAAACTCTATAGCAAAACTACGCTGGATCGGGGCTTTCTTTCTTTTGTAGTTCGCTTATAGATATTTTTTATAACCTACGTAAACGCTTCTATATTAGTGGCCACGCAGTAGAAGGGGGAAAAATTGAGTACTAGGGTATATATTGTCAGTTTAGTGTTTACGATGGCAAAGGAGTGGTGAATATGGTTGGTGATTGCTTCCTCTACAATATCCACCAAAAATACTCTCAACGTAAATGTATGTGATAAAGCTAGATCTATTTATAGTGGTCCGCCACTAGTTTTTAAGGTTGCGAAATTTGCGACAGCCTAATTTTAGATCTCGATTCATAATATCTTGACACCAAACCTCAGTTACGCAAAAACCTACATTGAAGGACATTGCCATGTAATTAGAAGTGTGATATCTCTTTGGTACGACAAGCAACCTAAAGATCCAAATGTCAATTTATGTAATAGTATATGACTTAGTAGTCGGGGTTAATTAGCCACTACTCCATTATAAGCTTCCATGGAAGTAAAACAAAGATTTAAATAAGTGTAAGCCACCTGTTTTACGAAGACCCACACAGAATGGAGAAGCTATATTTTTAATTTTATTTTTTAGGTTAATCATCACACCCAAAATGTGGTATTTATGATGGCAATGGATTGAAATTGAATGAAACCATCTCGAAAATTGGATGTTCTCATTTCGTGCATATTATTAACCCTACCTAACCCTTCAAATTGAATCACAAGCTTGAAATAACCTACCTGTTCTTTCTCGATTAACCATAGACCGTAATTTGAGTTGAAAATCGTATTCGCAAGCTTGAAATAACCTCCCGGTTCTTTCAAGTTTATACCATCGTAAGTCCCTAGCATGATCACTTCTTCTGAAAATTCGATTTCGGTTACGAAACTTGTCAAAAACTGAGGGAATTAACTTTCATCGTATGTTCCACTTTTAGTTAACAGCCAAGTTTCTATTTTAGTATTTACTAATTTTAAGACTTGTTGCTAATGTTAGAAAACTCTCACATCAAAACCAAGTTACAAAAGTGAAACCAAAGGCACGACGTAGCAACATATCATTGACGAATCAGTAATCAAAAATAGCATACTATTGTAGTTATTAATATCCAATATATGCGAGAAATAACTCAAAGTAACAAAACCCCACAAACCTTGTTTTTGTACTGACATGCATCAAATACTAGCCTGTATAATTATAGCATGCCGCAATACCGTCACACAAACAGACTAATGGTAATCGTATTACGGGTCTCGATCACTATTCGTATAATAATCAAATGGGTATAAATATCACTTGATATTTGTTTAATTTGCAGACTATTCGAAAACATTATTCGACTGAAAATCAATAAATATGAAAGTTCAAATTGCAATCTTAGCTGCCTTTCTCGCCGCTCAAGTCTCCTCCACTGGTACCCCTTGTACCACTACTAGCTGTACAACTCCCCCTCCTAGCTGTACCACTTTAACAACCACCAAATGGGTCTACGGTCATTGCTACACCAAAACTTCCGTCCTTTGCAACACCCCCACTCCAATTTGCCCACCACCTGGTAAGGGTAAGGGAAATGGTAACGGTAACGGTAACGGTAACGGTGGTGGTGTAGGTAATGGAAATGAAAATGGTAATGGCAACAATGGTAACCACAATGGTAATGGTAACGGTAACGGTGGTGGTGTAGGTAATGGAAATGGAAATGGTAATGGCAACAATGGTAACCACAATGGTAATGGTAACGGAAATGGAGGTGGTCATGGAAATGGTAACGGAAACGGTAACAACAACCACAAAAAACGTTCCGGCTCTGGTAATGGAAACGGTAATGGTAACGGAAATGGTGGTGGTAGCAATAATGGTAATGTTAACGGTAACGGTAACACTGGTAACGGTAATGGTAATGGTAACGGAAATGGTGGTGGTAGCAGTAATGGTAATACTAACGGAAACGGTAACGTTGGTAACGGTAATGGTAATGGTAACGGAAACGGTGGTGGCTACGGTAATGGTAACGGTAACGGTAACGATAACGTTGGTAGTGGTAATGGTAACGGTAACGGAAACGGTGGTGGCTACGGTAATGGTAATGGTAATGGTAACCACAACATTGGTAACGGTAATGGTAACGGTAACGGAAATGGTGGTGGTTACGGTAATGGTAATGGTAACGGTAATGACAACATTGGTCATGGCAATGGTAATGGTAACGGAAATGGTGGCGGTAACGGTAATGGGAACGGTAATGGGAACGCTAATTCTGGTAACCACAATGGTAACCACAACGGAAACGGTGGTGGATCCTTTAACGGTAATCACAATGGTAATTACAATGGTGGTACCCATAATGGTAACAACAACGGAAATGGTGGTGGTGTTGAAAATGGTAATGGAAATGGTAACAACAACAACAAAAAACGTTCCGACTCTGGTAATGGAAACGGTAATGGTAATGGAAATGGTGGTGGTGTAGGAAATGGTAATGAAAATGGTAACAACAATCTCGGAAGTGGTAATGGTAATGGTAATGGTAACGGCGGTGGTTACAAAAACGGTAATTGGAATGGTAACAACAACGTCGGTAATTGGAATGGTAACCACAATGGTAATGGTGGTGGTAAATATAACGGAAATTACAATGGTAACGGCAATACTGGTAGCAAGAACGGTAACGTTAATGGTAATGGTGGTGGTAAATATAACGGTAACGACAATGGTAACGGTAATGGTGGAAGTTACAACGGTAACTACAATGGTAATGGTGGCGGCCTTGGAAATGGTAACGGAAATGGTAATAACAACAATTAAACCATATTTCTACCAATCTGCTGATTCTGTTGAAGCATACTTGAATGTTTTGAATCAGAAAAAAAAAATAGTATTTTCTACCCTTCTTCTTCGTGCTTGTTATTTTCGGTTTAGTGATTTTTTGAATTAAAGCTTTTAGCTATTTGTGTTTATGTGAGCCTTTAGTGCATTTATGTTTTATCTTTACAACCCTGTAGAAATAATTGTAGAATACGCAACTTATTTTGAAATGCAAAATTAACACATTTTTGCTTTATATCTGTCCAGTAATTCTAACACTCCACACAATGCAAACGGATCGATATATTAAAATTACCTAAATTACAAACACTTCGACCAATTTGCCAAAATCCAATCCATCTCCACTAGTAATATCGAAAATCTTTATACCCTCTAGATTGAAAATCCCACAAGCAGTTCCAATAAGTTTAATTTCGGTTTCAAAAACTCCGTTTGGTTCCAATGGGCCCAAGCGAACGTCATTATCAAGAATGATTACCCCATTAGTGTTTAATTTTTGACTAAAGTATTCGGAGAACAAATGTACTGGGTTTTGGATCAAGACATTTGATTTGTCGGCATCACCAAAGGTATTATTGGTGTCAATCTCGGGTGGCAACAAATTTGACGATGAGATGGCCAAGTTGGTTGAATTGAAGACGGGAGCAAAGTTTATATTATTTTGAACTAAAAGTGATAAATTGAGCCTGCTGTTGGAGTTATTGATTGCTTGAAGTTTCCAAATGACAATCTCGCCCAATTGAATGCTTAATTTTCCGTTGAACGTTAATTTCAACCCTGTTAATGCTGAATTGTTATTAGTAGTTAAGTTCACAGTCACCGAAGACGCCGAAGACGCAATTCGTTTGCTAGGTTTTTGTTGCAACGAAGATGGCGGATGAACCGTGAATGCCGGAGTTGAATTATTATTTGCTTGACCCGTCAATTTGTACAAATTGGTATTTACTCTCCTGGGAATGTTACCTTGGCTTGGAAGGATAGGCTGCGATTGCATATGGGAATAATTGGTTGAAGTCTTTAATGAGTTGTTAATGGGAGGAGCAATAATAAAAAAGTCGATGTATGGAGCCCACTTCGTGGTTATGACGTTGGAAATATTGGCATAAGTATTTTTGGCCGGATCGTACTTCAACACCTGCAGCACCAACTTGATGGAAATATTTTTAGAAGTCTCCAGCGACTTATCTTTATCGCTAATCTCATTGTTTATAAGCTTGTAAGTGAAGTTGACCATATCAATTGATTTGAAAATATAGGGAAATTCACAACTATCAAACTTGACAATCAGGCCAAACTCAAACTCAACTTGCAAATCGATAATCTTGAAGCAGTAATTCTCATCTACAATATCGAAATCAAAGTTGTTGTTCAACTCGTCGGAGCCTTCTAGGGTTAAAGTTGCGAGGAGGATACTATTTCTCCCTGCCGGTTTGGTAGTTTTCATTTTGAGGACTAATGAAATTGTCACTGGTATGGAAATGGATGTCGAGTATATAGGATGTAATGCCTTTTTCTCCGCAGGTGATGAGGCACCAACATCATCTTCATTTGCACCTGCAATACCCACGGTTCTTTCAGTACCTACTGTACCTCCAGCACCTCCAGCACCTGCGGTGCTGTTCAATTCCTCAAACAAATTCTTGGTTCTTTTCGCTTCGTAGTTTTCCAACCTGACTGATGTTACAAGATGTGGTACGTCATCAGTAGTGACATCAATTTTTTGGGAACCATCACACAAAGTAGCTTTAATGAATAAATTAGGATTAGCTAACTTCTTCTTGGGATAGGGAACATTGAATTCAAACTTCCATACTGTATAATTTTCATGAACCACCACCACATTCTCTTTATTCAACACCACCTCACCTATATTATAATTGGAATTGTGGTACCTTGTATCATCCTCATCATTAGTAAAAGAAGCATCCTGTTGCTCTTGAGGTAGTATAGATATATCCAAGGAGATCAATGGCTGATCTATTGGCTTTTCATCTTCAAGTGTGATATAACCAGTGATATATTCGTCGAAGAAAGTTAAAGATCGTGTGTTTTGTGATTGTAATGCATTGAGAAGGTCTTTACCTGTTATCTCCTCTATCAAGTCTTGATCAGACGGTATGACTATGTGTAAACTCATGAGTTCATTTAGTGTTATTATTTATAACCACCACTTCAATTTTACAACACTTGTTTTTCTACTGCGGTGTAAATTCAAATGCTACGTTACTTTAAAAAATGATATAATGTAAATTTATCAGTATACACTTATTATATGATAGATCTATCGTATATAAGTATGATCATTCATATGTGTTTGTAAATTCATATAATAGAAATAAAATAATTAGTAAAAGCCTATACGTATTAAAAATACATTCTATAATAGTATTGTAAGTATATATTTTACATTTATTATAAATACAACTATGTAATTAATACCCAGTGTAGAAACCACCACCTCTTTGATCCAACTCATCGGCGATATAATTGACGTATTCAGATTTGGTTTCCCAGCCCAATTTCACTGTGCAACGTAAGTTATTTAGATTGGGCAATCTTCCTTCGTTCAATGCTAGAGCAAGATCAATAGGATCGATTTTAGATGCAGTGCCCAACATACCACTGGAATCTATATAAAGTGATTTCAATTTTCTGGGGGGATACGTAAACTTCAAGTTGGTTTCGTCGAAAAATTCTTGGGACATGTAGTCGACTGCAACTTCCAAAATGGAGATATTAGGACAATATCCAAAGACAATATCAAGGGCGCTTCCAGACAACCCTGGCATTGGGTATTGTACTTTCAAACTCTTCAAGTTTTTACCCACACGATGGAGGATATTCTTCAAGCCGAAATCTTTGATTGCAGGACAATGGGCAAACTCAAGGAAGGTAATTGTACTGGGGAAATTCGTCTTCATTAAAAATTCATCGGAAATACCCCCAGACACTCGAAGGTATGACAATTTAGGTGGCCAGTTGATTGAATCGTAGTTGGCTATGGAAACTGACAGTCGTGGGAATGATAGAGATGTCAATTCAGTTAAGTTTTTAATAGAATCAAACAAATCCTCGAGATTAAGGGTTTCGGAAACCAATCGTAAATCAAGCACTTTCAATTTTTGACAATTCCGTAATGCAAATAATGGAGTGAACCCAAAACTGGTTTGCGGAGCAACAAAGTATGCTAGATTCTTCTTAGACCTTTTTAGTAGCTTAGAAACAAAGGCGTTCTTACCTGATTGGATAATATATGATAAGTCTAACTGACAAATATGATTAGCCAAATATTTATTAGTGCTGATCGAATCAACAAAGGCAAAGAAGTTGGTGGCTTTTAATTTGGGATTTCGATATATCATTGGCAACACAATGGAGTAAAACAATTTGGAAATACGTAAATGTTTGGGTAAAAGGAAACCAGTATAATACAATATTTCAAATATATATGCCATAATTTCCACCGGTAGTTTCAACATTCCAGGATCGTGAGCATGTACTGGTACCAAGGGTTTCATTATATAATCTCTATTCTTTCCATGCAAAGCACAATCCAAGACATCAACTTTCTCAAATTTCGATACTGGCCATATTTTCCCTTTATACTGTTTATTATCAGTCTTTACATAGATAGAGTGAATATTGATATTACTGTTAACATTGAAATCAAGATGGTTTTCTTGTCTTAGCACTATTGATCGTTCATCTTCGTCGGCATCCCCATCATCTCCTTGCTCATCGTACTCATCATCACTATTACCATCGACAAATTTCGATCCATAGACGTACCTCTTATACGGAGGCCGTATTTTCTTAGCTCGTCGTTTGTTAACTATCTTGACTAGCTGGGAATTGCAATGTTAGACCCAATCATAGATCTAAAGCAAATGCCTTTGATTACTAAACTAACACAAATGTCGCACTACAAACTTTTGTTAGGTGGTTGCGAAAAAATAGATACTACTATAACACTTTAATTATTACTATGACATTAACTATAACTATTACTATAACTAACTATTACTATAACTAACTATAACTCCAGCTCTACCTCTACCCATCACGTTTCAATGGATAGATGGTGAACAAATGGTTTGTAAACTAGCCAAAAAGTACGTCAATAGCAGCATCAATAGCATTTAAACCAACTTCACACCAAATTTAACCATGGAATTGTAAGCCATTGTCATTGGCAATACAACCCCGAAGTGGAACAATATCTCACTTACATTATAAGCAAGCTTCCCCAGAATCACAAATGGTAATTTCACCAAACTAATAAATAATTCAAAACAAATATACTGGAAAACAATGATCTTCACCACGAAATTGGGTAAAATCATTGTGGCACAATTCAAAAATATCGACATCATAAGGTTGGGTGATGATTTAATGAAATTGTACATTTGAACAATCTGGCGATACTTTTCCTGTACTAGTTTAATTGATTTATAATTCTTCAAGATTTTTCTGATTTGGTGGTAGAAATTTCGAGTTAGTTCTAGGATTGAAGGATCTGAAGTGGTGACTAATTTCGATTTGACTTCGTCATCGAAATTCATATCGAATAATGATGTGGTTGATGATGAGCATGATTCGGGATCGGAAAAAGGCGGATCTGATGTAATTATTTCGTGATTAAATGTGGTAGTTGGTGATTTGGGGTCTAACGTTGGAAACGTGGTTCTAGGTACATCTGTCAAGTTTGAATTTGACTGGATATTATTTGTGAAACTATTTGAACTGGACTGTGGACTATTCATCGATACATTTGGAGCAAACCTTAATACTTTATGACCTCTGGGATGGAAATTTGTATTATTATTATAATTCTTAATAGGAATTGACTTATTTTTGAATAATGTAGGCGAAAATGAAATCTTATTGACTAGTGGATTCTTCAAACTTGGGGAAAATGTGGTAGTAGACGGAGATGTATTATTAATTTGAAAATTTATTGGTTGCTGATTACTTTTCAAATCCAAGTTGGATATTTGATCCATTCCCAATTTATTCAATTCATGGTCAATGGTATCCAACGATAAATCATTAACAGATTCGTTCAAATTCAACGGGAAGGGCGAAATCATGGGTTGCTTACTCAATTTGAATTGTTTCAATTTGAAGTAATCGGAATTGGGCGAAGAAAGTGTTGATGAGTCTATCGAATCCCTGGGACTGAAAATACTGGTTGTTGTGGATGAATTGTGCTTATGGTGGTTGGGGTATGTGTAATTTTGTAGCAACTCTGGTGTTTCCAAATCATTACCATTAATATATGATTTAGAGGTGGTGATAGGGGGTGACAGTTTCAGTAAAATGGATTCCTTCGAATCATGATAACGAGCTGCCCAAGCAGCTTGGGGGTGGTAGCTCTGCAGACGAAGAAGCAGTGGTCGATGATGCAACGACAGCAACAGTTGCTTCTCCAACTGTGGTTCCAAATTCCCCAGCAGCAACAGCTTGTGCTCCAACTCTTGATCAAGATTCTTTTCCAACCCCCCTTCGCTCCTCCCCAATACCAACCCGATCCCCATTCCCAAACCTCGATTCAAGTATTTCCAATTATACTTAACATTCTCTACAAAATCTCCCACTAAATCCACCTTAACTAAATTAGTCCACGCTTGATAGTAAATGTAAATAACCAAATTAATCAAAAGTAGCCAGAAAATACCGTCAAAAATAATCTGTTTAACTTGCCAAAGGTAATTTAGAAAGAATGGAACTAATATAACAGCTATAGTGGGATTATCCTTAACAAAACGTTTAAATTTGCTCTTAAAAGTTGAATTGTGGTTAGATGTGGTAGATTTGTGTGCGATTGATGAATCTATCGATTGATGAGATGATTCTTCCGTAGGCATATCAACTGGTGTTGTCATTGATGTCGGGTTAGTCTGAACACCATTAACAGTCCTTCCAACCTTTCTATTGACCTGTTTATGTTCCATTAGTGAAAATGCAGCCCAATGATTTGCTGCGAAGGTTGGTGATTCTATCGATACTGGCGATGAAATAGACGCTGTATTGTAATGAGGTGATAGTTGGTCAATAGAACCTATCGAACCATCCAAACCTACTCTTGGTTTTAGTTTCATATATAGTAATAAGAATAGATATATATTACATTTGTGGTATGATATACATAAGAAATTACTCCAATTGTAAATCCAAACAAAGATATTTTTTAGCTACAATCAATATCATATGCAATTGAGCTGGAAATGTGTTAATCTGTCATTGTTACCACCCACAAAATGCAGATCGGTGCGTCCTCTCTCACCACTACGACTCTCACTCCCATACACGCTATTTATCTTCAGTCTAACCAAATCAAACATGTTCCTTTTCCTATCTACTAAGAATATATTTTCTCCCCAATTCGCGTTTAATGCGTAAACTAAATCTAGCCTCATCGCTGCAACGGTCAAACTCATTGCACGTTTGATAAATAAGCAACACAAAAGACTTACACCAGTCTCAAATTGGTTGTATCGTCAACAGATAAACATATACTGCCTTACAACCTTAACTAAAACCTAGATCTTAGGTTTATTTTCAGATTTATTTTGATTTTAAAATCAATATTTTTTCCAAATAAAGGTTATTTTTTGGATCATCACCTGGTGTGGATAGACAGTAAGACGTGGTTGGGAAGTAAAGTTTGATCAGTTTGTAAGGTGTAGCGTAGATTTACAGTATGTGACTGGGTGAATGGTTTACAATTGTATGTTGGTGAGTTAGTGAGTGGTTGGTCATTACCTGTCAATTGAATTTTCCCTATTCTTGTTGTTGTTGTTTTTGTTGTTGTTATTTTCCAAGTTTATTTTAAGGTTATATCAAAATTACATGATTGTTATGAACACGATTGCTGGGGATGAGATTTCTCCTCTTATCTATTTACATCTCTTATCTATTTACATCTCTTATCTATTTACATTATTTACTTTCCATCATATTTACGAACATCAACATCAAACTTCATCTTTTTCCCCTTTTGTTTATACTTGCTCGAGGCTTCAATACTGGTAGCTATTTCATCAGCTATCGATCCGATATCTTTCTCTTGGAAATTGGTGGTCTTCTTCTTGAGCAATTTGTTTCTTTCTTGTTTAATAAATGCCTTCTTTTGCACTTTACCTAACGTTTCTAATTTTAATTTGGCCTCAGCAGATAATTTATTTTTTACCACTACCGATTTCTTGGATAAGGGCCATAAATCTCCCAATTCAGCTTTTCTCGCATCGTGATACACTTGCTTCCCAAGCGATTTAGGCACCGTCCACGTTTCCACATTCCCCTGGCTCGAACATACCTGCAATTTGACATTATTCTTCACCTTCGATGGGGTTTGGATAATTCGCGGCCAGTTGTCTATATTAGGTTGTTCTCCCTCATTACTATTATTTGCCCTATCCTTATCAATCTGGTTGATCGTGGTCACATCATTCATACTTCTTTGACCAATCAAATACGAATACGACCCTTGTTCGGTGTTTTTCCCTCCTGGTCTTCCAGACCCTTCCAACTTCTTCAATGAGTTTCGAGAAATCTTATCCAATCCCATTCCATCGACGGAAGATTTATCCCATGGAACCGCCAAACGTTTGCCTCGCTTCAATTCCATTGTAAACTTGGGTCTCTCGACGGTTTTATTAAACGCACAAAAGTTTAATCGATGTTTATGCGAAGAAATCTTATAATACTTGGGGTCCCCTAATTGTAATGGACATTCCCGGTGATGTGGACATGGTGCAATAACTTTCAAGTGATAATCCACACTTTCAGAACTTACCCCATCCACTAATCCTTGTTGTAACCCTTCTTCTAAAGTTAACAATTCAAAGTTTTCATCGTCCTCGAATTCAAATCGCAAATCTTCCACTGTCGCATCACCGTATTTCTCGATAATATCCGATTCAAATCGATCGATTTCAGTCAACATTTGATCGTTTTTCCGTAATTCTCGTTGCGGTTTTATCGTGGATCCTCGAATATATGGTCGAGGGATCTTTCCAGTTTCTTCACTATATGATTCTGGTCTTAACATTAATTGTCTTGCCCGGGCAATTGTCTCGAAACCTAAGGTATTACCCCTCTCGATGATAACTATATGTCCATTGGGTTTCAATAATCGTAACACATTATGGAGATTGATATCGATATCTTTAGGGAAATTGTATTCTCGAGTTAATAATGATTGATTCACCATGATTAAATCATACTTTTTGGTAACGGGCAAATTGTCTCTTAATCTGGTTCTGATTTTAATTTTCGAGGTATCGATTGGCCCAACATACTCATCGTTGTATTCTTTATCGGTTTCTTCCACATGTTCTGTTTCTTCAGGTTCTTCAGATTCTTCCACTTCTTGTATTTCCTGCTCAGATTCTTCCTTTTGTTCTATCTCGGACTCTAATTCAACAGGTTTAACTTCATCCAGTGTTTCAGTGGCATCCACTTTTAAATTTCCGTCTTTGTCTGCTGGTTGTTTTACTTCTACTTCACTGGCATCAGCAGGGGTTTCTTCCTCTTCTTGAAAATTTTCATTCAATTGACGAGATAAGATAATTTTGGCCCTCTTTTTCATATGATTATTTCTTCTTCCAATCACATATGCCTCTTTTTCAGCTGGAACCCATTCTGGACCCATGATTTCATTCAACGCGACAATACCGGTAGCTGGTCCATATCCAATATCTAGGATATGTTGTGGATTGAACTTATCTACACCTACTCGTTTTTGTAATTCCAATAATACTTGATGGGCATGGGAATAATTCTGCACAAACAAGGCCGCAATGTGGGCATCTGAGTTAATACCATTATCTGGAGCTTTTTGAATTTGTTCCTTTTCTAAACTCTGATACACGGTAGCTGCTCGTTCACGTAATTTATCCGGGACCGCCAACCTTAAAATATTGTTGTTAATGGCTTTGGCTATTTCATCTGGAATTTTACAAACACTGCGATCAACTCTGGCTTCTAAAGTTAAATCGTCTAGCCTAGCCTCGTTGGCATTGTTCCCCTTTATGTAACTTCCATCTTCATTTCGAAATGGTGACATATTCTCCTGATCTTGTTTGATAACATGTTCATAACCTTCGGATTCTTCAATGTGTTCACTTCTCACCAACTGCCCAAATGTTTCACTATGTCTTCTATCATCAAAAGGTAATGTGTTACTTCTGGTTGTAGAGTTAATAAATCCATCCAAATCGGCATTTGAAAAAACACGATTTTTCAGAAGATTCTTACTATAAAATCGCAATAGTCTCGGTGACTCTCTTCTGATAGTACCTGCTATTCGAATCATCCTTAGTTCTTATGTCTCTCTCCTCTTCATTTAGCAGCATCAAATTTCAATGAGATGCTCAGAATGTCGTAAAATCAAGACGACATTTCACCATCTGACGACATTTCATATTGTCGAATTATCTCGGTTTTATTTTTCATTAACCGATAGAAGTAAGGGTAGAGCCATGTTCAATACAATTAGAGTTGCTATACCAGTAGCAACCGTTGCTGGTATGCTTGCGAACAAAACCATGGTGCAAAATGAAACAAAAAGAAGATTCTATGAAGACGAATCTCAAATAACTCCAGTTCCAGGAACAGTGGTTCCAGCTCTGGGTACAGAACTTGAAATATTAGGTCCAAACAGAATAATTGATGGAATAAGTGTACGTTCACCACCTACTGTTGAAAATGGATTTAAAACAATAAGAGAGTCTGTTAGTTCGACATACGATTCTATCAGGAACGATGTCAACCAAGGGTACACTAAAATTAATCAAACTGAAAAGGTAGTTTCTAAAACAGTTGGCGATTTACATAGCAGATCGGAAGACTTGTTACCAAGTTCTATTTATATTGTCATAGCTGGGTTATCTGGTAGTATAGCTGCTCAGAAAAGAGGAATTGTCGCCAGATTGCTTTTGCCAGTTATAACTGGATCGATTGCGTTCAAGTACTTTTTACCAAAGACTTTCGACAATACTACTGGCTTCCTTTGGGAAGCGGAAAAGAAAAACTTACCTAAATTGGCTGAGAGTCAGGAACGTTTGGTAAAAGAAGCCGATGATTTCGTAGTCCAAACTGAACAAACTGCCGCAAGGAGTAAAGAATATGTTGAGCATAAAGGTGCTGTATTAAGGAAATCTTTTGCTGGCATGACTGGGTTGAATATTGATGAAGAGGTCTCTAAAAAGTAGTTCCACAATTCTGTAGCATAAGGCTTATATAGCACAATATATATCATGACACATGAATGAGCGAAGCGAATGAATGATCCGAGAAATTGAACCAAGCGAATGAATGCAATTTTTACAATTTTTATTAACGAAGCGAATAATTTATATATATCCTTGAGTATACTTTTTAAGTATAGACCCATTTATATACCCCGAGTCTTTTTTTCTTAGGTGTATATTAAATCGATGTTGTGTATACAATTACAATGAGTACTGACCTAACTATCCTCATTCTCTCGGTACACGAGATTTTATGTTTGTCGATGCTATTTTTTTTTGCAACAATTTCAATGCATGGAACTTTTCGCAGCAAGCACAAACACATTTCCAATTCTATAATACTACAAGAAATCTTTAGTCAAAGCCATTGAAATATTTATTCTTATGCCGTAAGTAATAATACCAAGAGACTATTCTCTTTGATCGCCCTAACAAATACTAACTATTCAGCAATAGGTTTCCTTTCAGCGGCAAAGCACCACTGCGATTAGATTTCAGTTTAGGACCAAATACCCAATTTGGAAAGCGGAGTGTTTCGGCGACTATTCCTTCGTCTGGGGCGACGAAGGACTTTAGTAATATTCTCTCACTTTCACTGTCGCGAGATGAGATTGCGCCCTTTGTATGTCCTAAACCGGGATCTTCCGTGTTGAAAAAACTAACATCGTCTAAAAAATACTTTAATAAAGCGGCGGTTGATAATAGTAGTAATATCAAAGATTCTCCCCCCACAGTTGAACTGCTTCAGTTGGATAGAAAGTTGAATCAGATTGCCGAATTTGAAGCACGACTCATATCATTGAAATGCGATTTCAATAATGATATAACTTCATGGCAGTCTCGGTTACCCGATGACGATTGTAAAGCTATCGTTGAGAGATTGAAACAATTCGTTCACGTTGAAGTAAAGACTTCAAGAATTATGAATGAAAAATTACTGAAAACGGCCCTTGCGGTAGAAGGAATCAAACACCGAGAGAATAAACAAACCCGATTAGGCTGCAAACGGTACGAGATTGAACAAAAGAAGAAATCGGTGGACCTATTACATGGATTGAACTCAACAGATGCTAATACTCTAGATGATGAATTGGAAGAGAATTTCTTTAATTTCAAAGTTGTTCAAAGACAATTTTCCCGGGCCATTAAAAATGATTTGAAAGAAAAGGTTAATGATTTGATAGTTACCGCTAATGGTGCACTGAAAACCTTAGGAGTCACCTTGGATGAGTTAGTCCATGCTATGGAGGATGAAGAGAATGAACCGGAAGAGAATTCGGTAATTGGCGATCCTGTTAGCTACGAGGAAAATAAACGAGATGAAAATGATGTTAGTGATGATTATCCAACTCAACAATCAGGATATAAATCTCGCGGTGAAAGAACCGACTTGAATGTCGGTCATAACCCCCACCCTAAAAATCCCTACTATGGTGCACATAAAGTTGATGGTCTCAACTCTGCAGAGGCTTGGGGGAATTGAATTAAGTGTTTATTTATATATTTACTTAGTATTTTTATATATACATGAAAAAGAAAATATATACTTGAATGTCAAATGCTGAATGGTAATTTTTATAATTCTATTTATTACCATTCTTGAAAAACTTTTTACCCACTTCATACGATGAAATCATGATTGCACAAGCAGGGGCGATTTTCATAACTCTGGGGGTAAACCCAGAATATAATGCGCCAACCCCCTCCTTCCTGTAGATATCAGCTAAAAACCTAAACATGGATGGTCTTTTGATATTTTGATCGGATTCTCGAGCAATTTGTAATCTAGTTTTACCCACGTCGAATGGGTTAGTGAAAAATGCTCCAATGGTACCTGAAATCGACCCCGAGAGGAAACTGGTGGCAAACACTCGCCATTCATCTTTAGAATCGGTGCTATTATGGAAATCGGCTTTCAAGGCTTTACCAATCCTTGCTTTCAACACTTCATAACTCAACCAATAAATCCCCGAGAAAGGCACATCTCTCCAGAGGGTAATTTCCAACCCTGTGAACATGCTCCTTACCCCTTTGGTCTTCAAAACTGAAACCAGATCCTGGATCAATTTTCGAAGCATATTAGTTGAAGACTTGTCAGAGGGAATCGACTGCAATCTCGTTTTCATTAATTCTATGGGCGCTACGAAAGTAGCAGACATTGTTCGAGCTAAAGCACCACAGATCAATGGGTTTAATGGATGGTCGGCTATAAGCGAATGATCTCGTATATATTCGTAACCCGTGAAGTAGATGATATTTGAGGGAACAGCCATGAGCAACGTCAATGTTAATCCTCTCCATAGTGTGGCCGTTCCTTCATTCTTACTAATCGTAAGAAATCCTTGTCCAGTGGAAGTGATTCTCGAACAATCTGGTCCTGTTTTACAATAATTCTTGTCTACCCAGAACAACCCACTAGAAGATTGCTGTATTGGAGGTGCTAATGGATGTTTCACCAATGGTTTTAGGCTAGCATTAGCTTGTGCAACATCTTTATGAACTTTCTGGCAACAGGAGTCAGCAGGTAGTAGTTCTTGTTGCTGCATCCGAACCCTTATCACATCAAACGGTGTTACTACTAATGAGGTTAGCAAAGATCCCAGACAGGCACTAATCATCTTCTGATGTATTGGGATCTCGCCATTTTTTGATTTGTCAGATTCCATTTTGCTTGAGTATAAGTCTTTGAGTAGCACATCTGCATCCTCCATACTGGAGGTCATTACTTGTGACGCAGACATCAACTGTTCTAACTTCTAAATACACCGGGGTTTAGCAAATCTCTTCTTCACTCTGGTATAAGTCAAACCGTTACTGTACAGGATCGGTTGCAACTTCTTTCGGAACTAAACTCCCGGTCACGTTCTTCCTCATCAGGTTAATCTAAACGATCTATCACAAATCACTTCAAATGGACATTTACTTAACCATAGATATATACTACTACTACAAATGAATAATGTACATGTTTATTAAATGCAAATGGTCGTTTATTTTATTTTTCAAAATTCAACTACGGTATCATAACACATATGGATATTAACATGACTGTCTTGATTGTAATTTGTGGCAAGCGCCATGCGGTGGGGATGGAACACTGTGGACGATAAATAACTCGAAGTTCTGTTTGTCAAATATGTATCATGAGGATTTTTCAATGTTGTCAATAAATCACCAGAAGTAGTCCATAAATTGACCGATTTGGAACCGGTGGTAATAATTGGAGCATGTTCGTGGACATCCATGCATCGTAAAGATTTTTCTGTGTTGTTGAAAGTTAATACTGGATCATTCAAACGTATATCCCAAAGATTTATACGTCCATCAGCAGAGCCACTAACTAGCTCACGGAAACCACCTCTTTGCATATGTACATTTCTAATAGAAGCAGCTGATGTGTTGTAATGACCCTGATACCCATTTGATTCCCGGCTATTGCGCCATGTTTTCACTAATGATTCACGAGGATCCAATCTTCGATCATATACTCGTAATGACCCATCGTCAAATCCACCAATGAATAAATTACCTGCAACTTGGTCCGAAGTTAAAGCAGTGATTGATGAAGATGATCTTGCCGGGATATCAGCTATACACAATTCTCGAGGTGCATCCCAAACTCTAATGATTTTCACATCACCACTGACTAATAATGAACCTCTAGATTGTTGCCATTCTGATATCAAACCGGTACTTTTCGACGTCAACAATAAATCATTCAATGCTCTCCATGAAGCTACCAATTCAATCTTTTTGTTCGAATCTTCATCATCATCTTCGGTACTTTTACGACGATTTTTAGGACTGTCATCACCAGAATTTTGAAAATTCTTATAAATTTTAATGACACCATCGGAAGAACCTGTTAATAATAATGGCATATCATCTTCATTAATAAACTTCAAATCAGTAATCTTAGTACCATAAGGATTTCCGTTGGAAAATTTTGATAATAATTTCGCTTCTTGCCATTGCCATACAGATACATTATCTTTATCATCACTAACAACCAAAATCTTTTCAAATTGGGTAAACTTGATTAATTTCGGTTGCGATTTATTATTCAAAGATATTACCTCTTTATTCCAATCACCGCGAATCGCCAATTCCTTTTGTGGTTGTGTTTCCTGGATAATCGATTCATTTCGGTTTCTCCTCCATAATCGCATGACATATTCTTTCGACCCAGGTTCATCAATTTCACTTTTGGACATTTGCGCTTCCTGGAAATATTCACAACTATATTCAAAGAATCCCGACTCTTCGGGTAATTCTGGGGCAGCGCTCAAATCACGTTCTTTATAAAATGGCGCTTTGGGACTATATTCACTGTTGTAATTACTAGATATTGGGCCCGAGTTTAACATCCGGGTGAAATTCTTCAATTCATTATCTTCACTGATTTGAAATGATTTGAAAATACCCGACATTGATATATTCCGTATCTTGGAAGTAATAGATTCAGTGTCACTTTTATCGTCCTTTTCAGTTTGACCACTAGACGCGGCCCTAGTTTGTATAGATGAACCATTAATCACGAGATTATTCTTGACATTATTCTTTCTGTTCAACACTGACGCGCTTGAAGTCTGACGCTTGCCATTGACACCATTCAATTCACGATTCATAATTGGTTTGGCAGGTTTCAAACTCTCACTAATACTAATTGCTGATTTACCAATTAAGTAATCTTGCATTTCTTTCGCAAGTCCTCCTAATTCACTACCATTCAATGCAATCATTACTTGGTCGATTAATGTTTCTGCCAATTGTTTCACCTCAAGGTGTGGGTCTTCAGACAAAATAAGTAACGACTTCCATATAGAACTGAAAATAGAACCATAAGCAGGTGAACGTTTTCTGAATTCATTCAAATTGTTAGGGTTATCTATTAATACAATTTCCTCTTCCAATTGATTGAATGCCACAACAAGGAAGAATTTATGATAATTCAGAATAAATTTCTTGATGAAGAAAACAATTTCCTTTCTAACCATGGAAGAACCATCTCCCAACAAACCTAAAATGCAATTTGCTAATCGAAGATCTTGTCTTTTTAATTCATTTCTTCTAATGTCGGTATTCGATTGGGCAATTTGTGGGTTTGCAGCCTCAGCTGGATCACTCAAGAAGTTGGTGATTGCCAATATAATGGACGTCCTTACTTCAGGTATAGGATCAGTCACCAAGAATAATATCTCATTCAAATATCCATCCTTATAGATGATCCACTTCCCATCGGAATATTTATTCCACAATTGCGATAACAAAAGACTACACCACTGTCTCAATAACGGATTCTCGCTTGTCTGGATAAACTTCAAACAATTGTTGATGATTTCGTTAGAAAAACATAAGCGTTGTCCATTCTTAAAATCCTTGATAAACAATGTTAAAATGAACGCACACATAGCTTTGTGGTCGTCATTTATGAGTACATTGGTGTTACCCGGTGGGGTATTCATACTTCCTGGTGCTCCTGGAGCACCAATCTGGCTTCTTGATGTAGAATTCAAGATCAAATAGAAATAATTGTAACCCTTATCTTTACATAATTCTTGTTGGGCACTCTTGTAATCAATTGCCATTATTCTTGCCCAAATAAATATCAATACCGGTTTCAATTCTTGAGCAGGACTGAGTAGCAACTTCAAAATATATGGAAAGATACTAATAGACAATGATAAGTAAACTGCCCATGGACCTAAATCTAAAAACTTAGATAATAGTATTAACGCCCTCAATCTGTGAACTTGTGATAACAATACTTGCAATACTATAGGTAATTGTTCGGGTGGATCTTTGGTTGACGGGCCGGCGTATTTCAACCAAATTTCAAATGCCGTAAGTTGTTGTTCGAAAAACGTTGAATGCTGATAATTTGTTATATTTTGCTGGGCTTGTGATGGAACAGTGGCGGGCACACCACTAGCATTTGATATTGAACCCCCGTTACTAGTACCATTTTGCTGGGGAGTAGTAACTATATTATTACCGGTTGGCGGAACACTGTTGTGTTTTTGAGGGGTACTTTGAGAAATTGCGGCTACCTCACTTGGCAGCACTGATGTTGAAAGGGGTATATGATCGGGGAATTTCCCTTGATTCTTAATGATTTGTGCGAAAACTTGATCAATAGCCAAATCCCAAGAGTCCCACATAGCGTGAAACCTGACCAAATCTGGTAATGGAGGATCACTAATAGGATTACAATTGAAATGGGGCATGATTCTCTTTGCAAGGAGAAAGTTTCTAAACAATGCCGCTACCATAAGATCTTGCCTGAATAATCGTTTGAAAATGGGTCTCGATAAAGTCGTCCAGGCAATGGTATCGGTGATTGCGGTGAATATCCAGTTTAGTTCACCAAGGGGGGTCCTTCTGTCAGCTAACCGACCGGGTATGATAACATTGCCCAAATTATT
The DNA here is from genome assembly GCA_037042355.1 of Candida sp. Y128-05E. Taxonomy (NCBI): domain Eukaryota; kingdom Fungi; phylum Ascomycota; class Pichiomycetes; order Serinales; family Debaryomycetaceae; genus Candida; species Candida sp. Y128-05E. Next base: position 24,292 of record JAXQKE010000051.1, on the reverse strand, counting down.
CTTGGGTAATAAATCATAATAATTTTTCTTCAACGGCGATTGCATAATGAACCATTTTACACTAATATCAATGGGACTAGTTAAACAACAAGTGAACAAATCTGCAGGTAAGTCTGGCGACATGGGTAAGAGCTCGTTTGATTTACATGCAGCTAGTTGGATACAATCCAAGTATGCTGATGTTGGAGAGGGGGCCGCCGCATCGTGATTCCCATCATTATCATCATCGATTCTTTTCTGAACAAACTTTTTAAAGTTATGAATGATATTACCTGCCAGGTTACAATCGTAGACAAATATCACAGGTGCACCTAGCCATGTTTGGAGATCGTATAAAGAAATAGGAATATATTGTGTATACCCACGATTAAATACCCAGATCTCCCCACTAGCTGTAGGCTGGGGAACTCCATGACCATTATAATGAAACAATATCCTTTCATCTTTAGCATTCCTTCTTAGCGTATTACAGAATCGTTTAACATCCTCAACACAGGGATCAAGAGACAATCGATATTTCGTCCTTAAAGAAATCGTTTCATACTGAGTCTGCAAGTTCTTCCCAATCGACTCGATCGCCTTTTTAGTGTCTGGAAAATTAGAAGGATCACACCAAGATTCTAACTTAGCACAAGGGTAAGTCTTCATTATATCTGGTGGGTCCACTCCAAGATTCAAACATAGAACCAACACTGCAGAAATGGTCTTTTGTCCCTTTATCACCTTCCAATCACTTATAGGCTGATAATTCTTATAGTATTTCTTACTCATTTTCAATTCGTGGGATATAGGATTACCATTTGTATTGTGACGTTTGTCATCAAAATAAATGTAAAACGTATTTGCCAACAGATTCAAAAAGTTCTCTGAATTGTAATCTTCATCAAATCCGTGTCTCATTTGATCATTCAATGGCTGCAATGGTCGTGGACCATAATATTCGAGTTGATTATGCTGCGAAGTCATAGTATTCACAAAATATCAAATAAATCCATCAATTGACCAGTAAAAAAAATCTAACAAAAGCAAAAATGTAAGTAATCAATAGGAGTATAGTATATAACTCGTTCCAACTTCTTCTAGTAAGTACTAACCCAATACTATCCACTTATATCACCAAGTGGTCACATTTCCTGCCAATTTTCAGTGGTTGCCAGAAAAAGCAGCAAATTCAATTTTGGTCATTCTGCACGACCAACAGATTAAGATAAGGGAATTTGAGGATCACTAATAGAATCAGTAGATCATTATAACGGCAAATAGCTAATAAATTAAGTTGTTTAGTTGGATTTAAGGCTTTTAAACAGTTGCTGTATACTATATATTATATCTATTAATTGACACTACTTAGGTTTCAATTGAACCCTTTTTACACCCAGATTAACAATATGAGTGCTTCTACTTTTGGATCTATATCCAATGAACGGATCATTAAATTGAAGGAAGGCCAGGAGTCCATGGTTAAGAGGGCTTCCACCAAGGTTGAGTCTCGCTACCCCTCTCCAACTAATTTGTTTTTCCATGACTCCCATGTTTCGAAGATCCATGGTGCTATTAGATTTAAGGATAACCAATACCAATTGGTTGATTATGATTCGACTTTTGGTACTGTGCTTAATGATAATTACATCCTTCCTAATGTTTGGTTTTACTTGCACGATTCCGATATCATTGGCTTTGTCATGGCTAAACCTTCTCCAATCATTGATCTTGCAGTTGATAAGTGGTTTTTAGCTAATAAACCCGAGAAAATGATTCCTTTAAAAGAGTTTGGCTATCCAAAAGTTCATTTGACTTTTAAAGTGTCTATTGTTAATGATATTATTAAATTTGTTCCCTACGTTTACCCTAGAATTAAAGAATTGAGTAAATCCTACGAAGCTGGCGTGGGATTTGCTACCTCAAGAGTGGTCTCCGACTCTGTCGCAGACTCTACAAATACTGTCAATACAAATTATGTGGAAATTGTTGATTTGGATAATTCAGATGATGACTCCGATGAAGTTTCGAAAACTATTAATTTTGATGCTGGTGACAAGCATGATGAACTGACTGAGCAAAATAAGAATTTGGACGTGTCTGGTACACATTATCTGGTGGATTATTTACAAGATCTCATTAGCAGTTGTAAAACTGATACCGTTGATACTGCATCTGCTAGTGAATCTGAGAACAACTCGGAAAAGGTAATTGAAGATGCTGGCACTTGTCAAGAAAATTGTCAAGCAGATGGTAGCGACGAGCGTGATGATTCATCAATCCAACATGATATAGATGTGGTCGTTGCAGATGTTGAAGATGAAGTCCTGGATCAAGACGAAGAAGACAAAGAAATTGGGGATTATTCTGAAGAATTGGTTCATGAAATTGAAGATGAAGCTGGAGTTGAAGATGAAGTTGAAGATGAAGTTGAAGATGAAGTCGAAGAAGAAGATGAAGAAGAAGACAACTCTGAAGACGGCTCTGAAATTGACGATGTAAATGAGTATGAAATTGTTGAATATGAATTAGATATGGACTCCAAAAGTGGTGCAGAGAACGAACCGTTCCCTGACGTCCCAGCTTCGCCAGTTCGCCAACACACGCGCGTTTGTTATCCACCCCCAAGTCCACCACCCGAGACAAAATCCGAGTGTACATTTGGTATTCAAGATTTTGAATACATGGAAAACCCAAATCCGGGGTGCTCGTTTAAAAGAGCCTACTATGAGATGGATGGTTATCAGGATGATGAAGCTATAGCTGAGGATGTTGAGAGGATGTTCAAAAGACCTAAACATGATCATGGTAGAGTCAAGACAGTGGCAAAAGAAGTTGGTAAAGGTTTATTATATGCGTTGCTCACAGTTGCAGCAATTGGTGCTTATGGTAGCACAATTGCGTCGCAGAGTGTTTAGTTTATTTCTGGTATTAATTGGCACATTTCGATTAATATAATGGTATTATTTTATTTAATTCTGAAGGTGGTTCTAGGTGATGGCCGTTTTAGGTTTGGTTTATTTGGTTTAGGTAGGTACAATTCGTTTAGGGAATTGTAATTTTATATGTGTTTTGTTAATTGTTCTATTGTTCAAGGTTAAATATATACGTATTTGTATGAATATATATTAATTTCAACCCTTCTTCTTGTTATAGCCCCTTTTCTTTCTATCATTGGCGTTATTATTCATCATATCTTGATTGCCGTTTCCTCCTGGAATTGTTTTGTCGGAATAATTAGAATGCTGTTGGTTACCCATAGGCATTTGCATTGACCTGTGTTGTGGAGAGATTCCTTGCTGGGGAATTTGTGATTGTGGTCCGGGCTGTTGTGGCTGTTGCAGTTGCAGTTGTTGGCGCCTTTGTTGTTGAAGTAATTGAAACTGTCTAAGTCTTTGGAAATACATGGGGAATTTCTGAATCAACTGTTGTTGAATAGCCTTGTACTGCTGTACGGCTTGTTGTTTTTGCTGGGGTGTTAACTGTTGACCCGTTGGTGTTTGACCTGTGTTACCCATGACTGCAAATGCAGTCATTTTCTGTTGCATTTGCCTGAATTGTTGTTGTTCCTCTGGTGATAAAGTATTTTGGAAGATCTGTTGTTGCTGCTGTTGTTGCAACGTTGGTTGCGTTCTGGCGGGTTGTTGGCCCTGTTGACCTTGTTGTTGCTGAACGGGTACTTGCGGTGGCATTTGCTGAGGAACTTGTTGAGGAATCTGCTGAGAAATTTGCGATTGCTGAGAAGACATTGGTTGCATGCTTTGCTGGGAAACTGATTGTCGCTGCATTCCTGGCATATCATTCATATTAGGGCTACCTCTCATAACCTGCGGAGTTCCAAGAGTCGATGCCGGTTGTGATGAGGTGGACATCTGTGGAGAAGAAACAGATTTGAACTGGGGGTCTTGAAACTGGGGGTTGGGATGGTGCTGTAACATGTTTGGATTCTGGGCAAGCTTCTGTTTTTTCTGCTGGGGTTGATTTGGTTGATTATTGAAAGGTTGATTCGGTACCTGACCGGGAGCTGAACCCGGCGCTGGCACCTGGTTCAATCCTGTATTAGACATACCATTAGGTGCATTATTTTGTATACCCTGGGCCTGTTGTTGAATTTTTGCTTCCTGTTGGGCCTTCTCGGTCTCGCGCTTCTTTCTGATCTCCTCAATCAATCTGAGCCTCATAAACTGGCCAGTAGCTCTAGCTGTTGGTTGGATAGGTTTGACTGGAGCCAGTGGGGTCCCATTCTTATCAAACTTCTTCTTCTCAGGCACTGCCGTGCCTTCTTTAGAAGCTGACTTGGATACAGACGAGCCTAGTGAGGACGACCCGACAATCACCAATTTCTTTTCCAGGTTATCATCCTTCTTATACTTATTGGACAACAAAAGCATAATCTCCTCGTAATCAGAAGACTTGTGTAGCACCAATTCGTCTTGATGAAGTTTACGCGAAGGATTATGAAGAGCGGAGCGATGAGTAAACTGTAATTCATAATCATGTTTCTCCTCATTCCAAACCTTTTTGGGGTACTCCGAATCTGGTTTCAAGTAATCATCTTGTAAATAAGGATTTAATGGCACAGACAAATCCAATTTCCGATTAGTCAACGTCAAGATCTCTGCTTCCATTTGTAAAGACAAGGGATCAGTAAACTTAGTCAACGCTGAATCTGTATGGTAAAGCAAATCATAATATATTGAAAGTTGTGTCGGTCTTAGTAAAGTTCTATAAGTTTTAGGTTTCGATATCACTTCTGCAGGTTGCTCTGCAGAACTAGGTCTACCAGCAGTCTCAATCATATTCCTATGATCATAAACTTGTAAAATCAAACACCCATCATAAGACTTTATGGAAAGATCCTTTAATAATTCACTCATTTCGGGAGGAATTTGTTCTTTTAGAACATGGTGCATGAAACTCTTAATCATGGGAGAAGTTTTGGGAACAATATTGGAATCATGAGTATTATTAAACTTGAAATGGTTTTCATAAATATGTAAACTTATGGAAGCAGGAAATTTGGCAAACTTGCGTAATATATCTTGAGTAGAAGATAAGAATTGATAGTTCTGTAGACTAGGTTTCTTCTGTTGTTGTTGAAGCAACTGTTGTTGTTTTAATTGTTGTATTTGTTGTGGTGTCAATTGGGGTCGTGGTTGATTAGAACCATTACCAACACCATTCATATTAAATCAAATGATTAACGCAAAATAAAATAAATATTGTAGTATTATTGGTTGGGTGAGATGTATCCCTATGTCTAGGACTGTTGAATTGATAGTACTGAGTAACCTACTAGTGTAACTATCTATGTTATAGACTACTGTCGTAAAACCTGCCAAACATTTCTCAGGCATGGTCACGTGAGTGAAATTTTAACCACAGTCTATAGTAAGTGTAGATTAATAGTTGTTATATTAAGTCTATAATAAGTATATATATTAGGTGTAGATTAATTAGATAAATACTTACAACTGGTTAGATTCAAATATAAACAATTTGATTTCGTAAATTGCCAAATAAACATAATCCTATGGGAAATATTAGTTTGACTTTGATCAGTCTCGAGACTGGTATAGATTAGATATCAACAGGGTAAGTAAATCGACATAATCCTCCAAGTCATTCAAATCATCCAAATCATCGACTCATTCTGAATTATGGAAATACTTAGGTACATATTGTGCAAGCTAACCTTAGTAAGTTAGTGCCATGGAATTAATGGTGACGACCTCCAAACTAACTTTAGAATATTCTGATAGACACACATTATCCACTATCTTTCGTATAGTCAGATACACATGTACCAACCTAACTTTAGTATATGCAGACAAATACACACCCATATTGGTGTACCACTAATTATAGCGTATTAGTGTCATGTAATTAATCGTGATTGTACAAAATAAACATCAGTATAATAAATGTAATGAATTAGCCAAGGAATCTAGGAATCCCCCGCCAAACAATACTCCAAAGATTTAAACAACTTAATCCGATCGTCCTCATTAAATACCCACAATCCGTAAATATCGCCCAATAAATCCTTAACAATGATTAAATTATCATTTAATTCCACATCCATTTGCAAAACATTTGAATCATCAACCCCTCTTGGGAAAAAGGATTTGGTAATCTTATTAGGTAATAAACCAAGGGAAAAACATTGAGGATTATTTCTATTAAGTAAGATTAAACCATAACAGAAAAGTTTCTGTAAATCAGCCTGCGTAGCAGGTTGATTTGCAGATGGAACTTCAAAGTTTCTCATATACAAAGCTAAAGTCCCTTGGTAATCAGTTTTAACCCATTCTTCAGAATCATCATTAAATTTATATACAACTGAATGGGAAGTATGGTAAAGTAATTGTTTAATATCAGGATCATACCTTGAAATGACATTAAAATTAAGGGTATTCCTATATAACTTCAAAGCTTCCTGTGTAGTGATCTGGTCATCTGCCTGTTGGTGTACTTCTGTCATTGTGTGTTAATTTGTCTTTCTCTAACTGATTAATTCAATTACTGTTGGAAGTTGTTGTAACTTTTATTTAATTCCTGTATATTATATTAATGTCGTAATATATGACAACTATTGTCATAAAATATGTCAATTGATACCACGTGATAATAGAATTTCCACAAAAGCAACCTCAGTATAAAGATATCCACAATGCCCCAAACTTAAATTGAAATAAATTACATATTCCTTTATTCAATTGAATTGGTTAATTAGTATATATTCATCAATGTTATTCAAACCTTTCACTAGACAATTACAACCAGTCTCCAGATCTTTCATCAGATCCGTTTCAGTTGGTCAAAAAGTTCCTTCTATTAAATTATTCGATGGTTCTCCAGGTAATGAAGTTGATTTACTTAAAGATATTGGTGATTCCAAAGCTGTTATTATTGGTGTTCCAGGTGCTTTCTCTCCTGGTTGTACTGCTTCTCATATCCCTGGTTATTTAAAGAATTTAAGAGGATTCAATGAAAAGGGTTATAATAAATTCTATATTGTTGCTGTTAACGATGCCTTCGTTACTAAAGCCTGGAGCGATAGTTTATTACACCAAGTAGGTACTAATCAAGTTAAATTCTTGGCAGACCCTGCTGGGGAATTTTCCACTGATTTAGATTTGATGTTTGATGCTAGAAAATTCTTTGGTAATGAAAGATCTAAGAGATATGTCTTATTAGTTGATGATGGTAAAGTGACCAAGACTTTTGTTGAACCAGATAATACTTCTGTTGATGTGTCTGCTGCTGAAAAAGTGTTGCAAGATGCCTAAACATAGAACTGTATGGTTGTATTTAATCTGTCAAATATATGATATAAGTATGTAACTGTAATTTTGATTGATACTTAATAGTCGGTAGATCACTTTGAACCCATCTCTCTGTATTAATTGGAATAATAATACCATCAGTCTAGGTTTGGTATTTACGGGCCACTTTTACGATTATTTGCATATTGAGTAGGATTGGATAATCTCCGTCTTGTCCTTTTTTACATATTTTATGTTATGTCAGGGGATATTTAGATAATCAAGTGTTAGTTCCAGGAAGAAGAAAAACCAAAGACATACTCACAGATTCAGTAGTTACATTTCTTTCTTTATTGAATTGAATCATTTTTCGCCCTGTTTTACCACATGTAATACCTAACTATTTTAAGTGGGCATATCTAAATGATATATTTTCAATTACTGGAAGAAAAATCAATAGTTATACTGTAATACAGAAACTAGATTACATTTTTTATTAGTATTTATTTGTATTTATACTCTACAATACAAAAATCACTAAAAAAACCAATTACATCATTCTCACTCTGGCTGAAAAAACATCTCTTAGATCTACCATACTTTTCCAATGCTAATCAGATCTATACCCTTTAGAATTGGCAGCTTAGCCAAACGTCAAAACTTCACATACTATCGATTATATTCATCACAACCAGATTTCCTGGCTGAAGAAATTTCCAAATCACAACTATGGCTTGAGCAATATAGACCTGGGCAGATACCAAGGGAGCATTTCTTAATCGGTTACAGTAGATCTTCAGGGCCAGGTGGTCAGAAGGTGAATAAGACCTCTTCTAAAGCTACTATATCTTTGGAACCACATATGTGGTTGAATCCTTTTTATTGTAATTGGATACCTAAACCTATACTAGCCCAGATTAAAGAAAAGAAAATACGATATGAAACGAAATCTGGAGGGATATTAATTCAATCGGATAATACCAGGAATAGAGATACCAATTGTGATGAATGTTTCCGTAAACTCCTTCAGGATATTAAAGATAATACATTCTTTGCCAAAGAAGCTAGTGAAGAAGATGTGAAAAGATGGGAAGAAATTAGACAAGATCAAAAGGAAAAGAGAATGTTTAATAAGAAGAAAGCTAGTGATAAAAAGAAGAGTAGGTCAAAGAAATTTGATATTTAGAAAGAAAGTCTGGGTATTTAATTGCATTGTAATTGTATTATAGTTTATTTTAAAATTGTTAAAATTAAAAAGTTTTAATTTATCCTATGATGTTTACTTGATTATTGCTTTATTAACTTTATCTTGTAGATAATTATTGTCAATTACTTGACTGGAGATTGTATTTATTTCAATATTTATAAGTTCTGTATATAGGAAGTTTAAACTAGATTTAGAAAATTTACACCTTGTATTTACCACCACCAATGACAACCACATCTTTGACAGGGCCAATCTCAGAGGTTGCTAATATATTAAATGTGTTGGTCGACAGGTCTAAGCTTGAATCAAGTGCTGATTTCACTGCTCCAGCTGATGATTCTCAATTCGAACCTTTAGTACAACAATTAACATCTACTTTGGATAGTATTGATTACAATGGATCCATTGATAAGTCTATAGTGGATAATGAAGAAGCTAATACATTTAATCTGGGCATTGAAAAGCAAGTAAAAGATACTGTGCTTGCCACTGCATGTCAACAGATAATACAAACTGTTCTAGAAGACCATTTGCAAATGTATCTTCACCCAGAGGGTGAAGATGTCCAATTTCATCATAATAAAATACCCATAAATCAATTTAAAACTTTTGGTGTTTTATCTAATCTTTTAGATTTCCAGATATATTTACACTTACAAGGGTTTCACAAGAAACTCTTTTATGATTCATTATCTACAATCGTGAGATTTTTATTTTCCATCACCACTTCACAGGTGGATATTTTCTGGTATTACCTTGAAGCTAGAGAAGTACTCATATCAACAAAACTCTTTGATAAGAAGATCATCTCAGACCGTATTGCCATGTTGGAAATATGTAATTACTTAAATGATAAGTTTATTCTGAACATCCCTTCACAACAAGATACTTTCAATGATCATTTCCATTTTAGGGTGAGAACGTTTATTACTAATTTATTGGCGTTTGATGATAACACCGGGTTGAATAAGTACTTTACTGTGGCTAATCGCAAGGTTCCTGAGTTAAATAGAATAAAACAGGATTTCTTGGAAGATATTATCTCAATCCAAAGATTGTTTAATGATCCGTATAAGTATTTGAAGTCTGAGAATTCTCGACAATTGCAGAAAATGGTCCAGCAGTTGTTTAACGTGTATGATTATATTTTGTCAGAAGAAGAAAGAGATCACAAGAAAGGTGACCCATTTGCCATTGCAAAACCAAAGTCTGAAGTTGAACAAGCATATTTAGTTGAAAAATATGCTAATTTAGAGTACTTCCCAGAGAATTTCTGGGACACCATGAAGAATTCCCCATTGTCTGATGCCGATCTCGAGTATTACATGAACATTTTCCTGCAATCTAAAACAAGATTAATCTACTTGCTACAAATATATGCATTGGTCAACCTCTACTTTGAGTTGCATCCCAAGAACAAACGAGAGTTTATTGACTCTATCAAAGCGACAACTGCTATAAAACATATAACTGATGAATCATTAACTAGTGAAGCGCATAAAAGTCGGATGTATAAGATACTGAGGGAAATGATTAACAGGTGTAAGGGCACAGATAAACAATTTGGATTTTTGATGCAGCATATTTATGTCAGTGAGAAAATATGGTGGGGGTGGTTAATATATGGAAAGGACTCTGAAAATAAACCATTTTTTGATAATAAAGAATTGACAAATGAAGAGTTAAGCGAAACTGAAAATAAATTCACTAGTTTATTACCTTTTAAGAGTAAAAAGTACCACAACACATACATCACTCCACAACTAACCCGGAAAATGAAAACTGAACGGGGGTTAGAGAAATTGAAAGTGGGGAAACACAATTTAGATAAATTTGATAAACCATTTAATGAAATGACGGAAAAATTGGCACAACCAGATGCAAATAGACTGGAAGTTATAGAAGAGCGTAACACCCTACTCTGGAAGAAATTGAAAGGGTTACGTCAAACTTCATGGTTTGAGTTGAGTGGGAAGTTTTCAAAAGATGTTTTGAATGGTAGTGATGCTCCTGTAGTGCCCAGAGGAATCAAACGAGCCCAATCAGAAGATGATGACATACAACCTGAATCGAAAAGATCCAAAGTATGATGGTAAAGACCTAGATATATGTATATATAAATGTATTATAGAATAGTAATAGATTGTATATATCTAATTGCTTAATTGTATGACTGTATGTATTGATACTATAGATAATAATATAATTGTTTAACTGAAAATAATATAGAAAATCACAGGTTTTACAGAGATAAATAATATTGGATATATATGTTGATTGTATTATTGTATAGTAGTAGGAGTTATGATTGTATAGTAATAGATTATAATATAATTGTATAGTAATAGAATATAATATAATTGTATAGTAATAGATTGAAAGGCTGCGAAATTAGAAATGCGTTAATTATTTTATTTTGACGCGTACTCAGAATTTATCTAAATCACATCTCACAAATTACACAGGTACCTTAAATCTATGCAATAAAAACCACACCGGGACACCAAATATCACACATCTAATATATTATACATATTCATAGTTCATGAAACGAACAACGAGGAAGACAAGACGTAGCATAGGTCTTGACTCAGATTCAAGTGTTAATGATAGTCCTAGTTCACCAATAATCCCACCACCACAGTCCAATCCAGGTATAGAATTAAATTCATCCCCCATAAGAACTACCAAGTTTTCAACTCCACTTCCCAAGAAGAAATCAGTTGCCTTTTCTGATGATTTAGGGTATGATATGATGAGTTCTCCTATTAAAGGAGACACTCCCAGGAAATCTATTTTGAAGTGTTCTAATATTAATACCGTTCTGTCGCCTATCACTAAGAATGTTAATTTCTTGGATAATATTGATATTTCTAATTGTCATAATCCCCAATTTTGGCAACAAGGGAATATAGTCCAACTTCCTAATAATCAGCAATTGCCTAAGTTGGTAGATGGTTGTATTGCTGTTTTAACTATACCAAGTTTTCAGAATAGATTTGAAGTATATGCCACTTTAAATAATGTTGCCAAAAATGGATCTTGGAACAAGATCTTATTGACTACTAATAATAACCAATCTAAACTTACATCTCTATGTAAGCTTATTAAAGAGGATATTCTTCACTACGAGACTGATTTGTTTGGTAATGATAAGGAAAATAGTAAAAGCGACCCTTTCACAATACGGGTTGTTGCCCAGGCACTTAAATTATTCAACTGGTTCATGCTAGAAGAAGAGATCAATGATTACTTGTCTATTGATATGATACAATGGATATATTCCCATGCCTCCAGTATGTTGGTAAAACCAATGTCTAAGGTACTAATATCCCCTTACCTTCTGGTAATCAAAGAATGCAAGTTCACCAACAAGAGGAGGAAACTTATTTTCCAGGATCCCTATCTATTGGAGAATATGCTCGCCAGTTTGATCAACATGCCTGCCCTAGCAAGTTCTTCTATAATGACGGAAAAGTTTCTTGGTTTCAGGAATTTTGTCAACAATTTCCCGGGGATTATGGGGAAAAATATAAACCATTGGTTGGGGGTGCTCATTATTCAGATATTGACTTTGCCTACGTCGTTCACCAAGTGTATTGCCACGGGAGTGAATACGCTTTTGGAGGTTGCAAAGGTATTTTTGGGCAACAGAAACGCCATGGTGGCTGCAAAATTATTCTGCAGCTCGCCAATTCCACTCCAGCAAATCCAATTCTTCTCAGAGCCTTATTCTACCTACCAGGATTCCTGGAGCCTGGACGATCTTGGCATTGATTTTGTCGTTTCCAAAATAGAAACATTGGTCAAGATTGGCCAATTTAGGATCGCCATGGATACTTGGCTCGCGATCACCCTACTTGTCGGCAGTTTAGACCCCAATTTTGAAAAATGGCCATTGATGAAGAAATGGTTGGCAGTCCATAAATCTTCCTTTGCATCAGAGTCATCGCCACTTCGGTTGGAAGCGATTTCCAGCTGGAGGGCTGTCATCTATAACGTTTGCCAGAATGATCTCAATCAAGTATGGAAAATAGTCGATCCTGTCGTCAAAGATGCGGCTATTAAAGATAAATTCAGTGCCATAAGCGATATATTGCAACCAAAAATCAAACTTTTGACGTATGCTGTGTCGTCTATTGATATCCAAGTAGCTTCACATGAGGAACTAGACGCAATCCACAATTTAAACTTGATGCTTGTGTATTCATTGGTAAACTCCACTTCTAAAGCGCCGTCAAAGTACTTGCATTTGTTTTGGGACAAGCTAATCCACCACTTGTTCCAAAACCTATATTTCCGCCAAGAATCTAATCCATATCTCCATAACCTAGGGTTGAAATTGTTTGCTAGATTTTTACAACATTCCCTGTCGACAAATAACCTCAATAATTTACGATGTTTGATCAATGAGGACATATCCTTGACTGAAATCAATAGTCTACCACCTAGATGGGTCCATTTAAGATCAGAAAAGTTGATGCAGAGTTTAGTACTTGTATTTGAATCAAAATCATTAGAGATATCTCAAAAATTCAACATGTTGAACTCCTTTCTTAACAATGTTAAGCTTGTGACCAAGAAAGAAATTACCCCGTCAGACATTTCGTCCAATTTAGTGGATAATTTGTCGAGATTTGTTGATGTTTTCAAAATCAACCCAATTCCATATGGAATGGTGTACAGTTTAATAATCAGTTTGCATGACGCTTTTGATCCTGACCTTTTAGTAACGGGGGGTTCTCCCGGTGTTATGCTGAAAAATTCTTTCTATTATTCTTTACTTTCGACAACGATTACTAATATGAATACAACTGATCTCGACAGTATTGTTTTATTGATTTTATCTTCCATATCTGAAAAGTACATTGTTAAATTTTTAGTGGAAATTTACCATTTAGAAACTAAATCTGAAATCATTAAGAAGTTAGCTGTTGCTAAACTTACGGAACGAAGAATTGTCTGTAATTCTTCAGAAATTCTGCTTTATGGTATAGTGTGTCGATCTTTGTCAAGCGAAGAGGTTAAAATCATTGTTAGGAAACTTTTTCAGGTAATTGTTGATAGCGGCGACGTTAAAAAATATTTTCCTTGTTTGAAAGCAGAATCTTGGTCTCAAGATGCTTTCGAAGTTGGGCTAGTACTTGCTAGAGATTCACAAAATAACGAAGTTTTGGGTATGATGCGCAGTGCATTGAACTCTAGACTTGAGAATGATAATGGCTACGTTTTACTAATAAAATTCATGATACAGAACAATTTTGCTATGGATCTATTCTTATTGAGAGAAAAGATACAAAGTAAATTAGATGAGCTAGAAGGCTTTGAAAGATTTGAATTTGGTAAATTGTGGTACCAATATGTACTGTTTATGAGGAAATCAGGGGAAAATAGTCCATGGATAGAGGATTCCGATATTAACCAGAATCTGGAGAATAGTGTGGTCAAACTTGAGAATTTGAATGCTACTGTCAACAACGACGGACATAATGACAAACTGGATGTGTCATTGGATGAAACCATGGACGAGATTGAGACTCCAAATTCTACTGACTATCAAGAGAGGGATAACGTATGCATTGAGATTTTTGATGTTTGCGAAGATTCTCTCGATAAGTCTAATAGTCTTACTTTGCAAGAGATCAAGGATGAGGTAATCGAAACAAATGAATTAAGCCAGAAACTGGATTCAGTGGTCATCACAAGAAATGGAAATGTCGGTAACGCACCTATTCAAAAGGTCAAGGATGAGGTAATGGAAACGAATGAATTAAACCTGGCAAAGAAACTTGACTCGGCAGTACTTGCTAACAATGGTACAGCTATCGATAACGCACCCATTCAAGAAAATACCGCACCTGTTCAAGAAAATACAGAAACTGTTCACGAGAACACAAATGAGACAAGCACCAATAATACAAATGATGACGGCGTATCAAAGAATGACAATGGTGATGATAAGCCGACAAAATCCAAATCGAAAGGCAGAAAGAAGAAACTGAAATCTAAATCTCCATCAAAATCTCTAACAAAATTAGCTTCACCAACACATTCGAAAAAGCCATCTTTTGATATCCACTCATTCACCGCTATGCTCAGTGCAAAGTTGGCACAGACTCCAAAGGAACCGGTCGAAGTTTCAAAGAAACCAAAAGCGGCCAAGAGAGCTAGGCAAAGGGCAAATAAAAAGGAGAATAGAGGAAAAACTGAAACTAAGAGTAATGAAATACAGGTGGAATCGTCGTTTGATGATAAGGTAGTACCAGTTGTCGATACTCCCGTGACAGCAGAAACTGCAAAAGATAAACAATTGGATCTAGTTATTGATCTGAATGACACCTCGAGTAAGGTTGATAACCAACCGACTTTAAGGAGATCAAGCAGGAAAAGATCGTTCAATGGAACTGAACCAGAACCAGAACCAGAAACCAAAAAGAGAGATACTTCGAGGGTAAGAACTAGGTCATCTAAAGCAGTCGCCACTCCCGCCAATAATGAAATATCGGTTTTGGATTCACAACCTGATACACCACAAACTGTAATTCCTCCAAGTCTGTTGGACGTTGTGGAAAATGACGTTGATTCGGCAAACGAAGCAAAATTGGATGCTCCTGTCGATTCTATTGTCACTGCTGAAGATAAATCTAACACTACAGAATCAAACGATATCACTAAATCTAACCCTACAGAACCAAACGAAAAAGCATGTGTAGGCAATCCCGAGCAGTTGATTGTCGCCGAAAAACAACCTGAGGAATTAGCAACACCATCACCAAGCATAATTACCCACCCGCTTCCAGTGGTAGACAATTTGAAACAAATTGGACAATTAATAGAAAATACCACCGAGGAGCATATAAGGAACCTAACACCCACAGAAAAATACGAAATGGAATCTCAATTGATGGAGTTCATGTTAAGGATACGTAAATCATCATAGAGTGACCATCATCGTTCATTTAGCATATTTAGCATTGCAATATATAAATAATTTGCAGCCACTAAGTTTTTGGCTTGAGGTACGGATCTTTTCTGCCTTCGCTCGTAACCACCAAACCACCCCAGAGGTTTAAGGTTGGATCTACCATTAGTAAACCTGTTATACCTATGTATAGCAATTATTATATTTGACAACATGTCTGTTGTACCGTACAATTCCAATAATGAAATAGTGTTCCATGACACCAATGATGGAATCTTAGTGGTTCACAACAATCAGCAAAACACAATTCAGCTATTATCAACCAAGGATCAGCCCGAAACGAAACCAGCAATTGACAATGGCGGTCAACGGTTTCTGGCATCATCTTCAACAAATGGACACAAGTGTCCCAATTGTGGGTATCTGTGGAGGAATAATTCCCATGATATACCCAGCAATTTGCTAAACGTTGCTAACGTTGATGCTTATGAATTCAACCGAGTATACCAGAGTTTACCACAAGGATTCATGCACCATGAATATTTCAAACTCTTGGAGAAATTACCAAATAAGTCATCACCTAACATTGAAACCAAATTACCCCAGAATATATTCAATCAAGGGTATTTCCAAAAGTTTTTCAGGAAGGTTCCACCTTACGAATTAGGTTCAGGGGCACATGCATATGTGTATAAGGTGGTTCATGTTTTGAACGACATTGATTTGGGTACATACGCCGTGAAACGAATAAGTGTCGGTGATAAGTTTGAGCTCCTAGATCAAGTCCTAAACGAAGTGCTCATTCTTTATGAATTGTCAGTTAAAGGCGCCAATGAAAATAACTTGATACGATACAACCATGTGTGGTTAGAGTTGGGCGACTTGAAGGATCTGTCTGCGTATATTATAGGCGACAGTGTAGACGCCGGTCGACAAATTCCCTATGTTTTTATTCTACAACAATACTGTGATGGGGGACATTTGGAAGACATGATTGTGCAAAACTTCCAGAAAGAGAAATTGTTGTCCGAGAAGGATAAAATCCAGTTGGAAAGGTTACGACGGAGATCTAAACGTGCTAATAGTGTTGTTGATGAAAGTAAGCGAATTTGGCTTAGTGAATTAGAAATTTGGAAGTTTTTCAAGGATATTGCAACGGGTGTGAACTATTTACACGCTCATGGTATTCTCCATCGTGATCTTAAACCGTCTAATTGTTTATTGGAAGAAAAGTATCAAAATGTTGACATAGACGATGGACCATTTGACTCAGTTCAACAGTTTGTCGACGAAATTGATAAATTACCCAAGGTCCTACTTTCTGATTTCGGGGAAGGCTTATTTATTGATAAACATAGCATTCCCGAACCAAATGATTATATCAAGAATAAATATAATTCCGATTATGAGAGGTGTGGAAACACCGGTACTTTAGAATTCACCGCCCCTGAACTCTGGTTATATTCCGATCCATTGGGCTCGGATTCCAAGAGTTTCATGAATCGGTTTACCTACGAAAGTGATGTATATTCCCTAGGATTAATCCTATGCTTCCTTTGTGTTGGCCAATTGCCATTCTCATCAATGTTGGAAAACGATCCCGATCCACAATCAATCCGAGAAAAGATCATCAAATGGTACGAAGGATTGACGACGCAATCTTTCCATAAATGGTTTGTGGAAATCACCTTTGACAAGGGAATAACCTGGAGTCAAAGCAGTTCCTACAGTGATTTTGAGTTTCTAATTTATTCGATGCTTAAAGGAAATGGAAGTGGTGATGCTAAAAATCGTGCATCCTCGGCAGACGTCCTTCTGGCTTTGGAATCAATCAAGTTAACCCGGTTCTTTGTGGATAATGTTCCAGAAGAAAACTCAAGAAAAAGTTCAATTAGTATAAGTGAAATACAAGACCCGATATCCGAAGTTCATGGAGAGGAGTCAAGTGTACCAACAAGAGTTTCCGACTTGAATCGTATTTTCACTAACGACCCATCAACTACCATCAAAATGTACATTGGAAATCTAATACTACTAGAATTGGGTAGTTACTTCAAACAAACAAATCTCCAGTTGGTGAAATTGGTAAATATAATAGCACTAGCAGCAGATGTGT
The DNA here is from genome assembly GCA_037042355.1 of Candida sp. Y128-05E. Taxonomy (NCBI): domain Eukaryota; kingdom Fungi; phylum Ascomycota; class Pichiomycetes; order Serinales; family Debaryomycetaceae; genus Candida; species Candida sp. Y128-05E. Next base: position 6,800 of record JAXQKE010000051.1, on the reverse strand, counting down.
TTCGTCTAGTTCCTATGTATTACAAACTAAGTGTCTATCTTGCTATTGCTCTGGTGTCGTTAGCATTTCTATTGGTATAGGTTATATCTTGCGACACGTGTCTATTTATCACGTGCTGAATTTTTCAAATTTGTAGAACCTCATCTGTAGATAATATAGTTAGACATACATTATCTCTGGTTTATGATATGAGTGGAGTTAAGAGGAAGAGAGATGTGACAGCTCCCAAATTAAAGTCTAAAAAAAATAGAAAAAAGCAAAAAGCTGGAAATGGTCATGCTTTAGTACCTAAAACTAATCAATTTGCTGCTTTACCAAACGATTCAGACTCAGATTCTAGTATTATATTCGACCATGAAGGTAGAGGAGATCTGGTTGAACCAGACATTGTATTGGTCGACTCAGAAGATGACGATAATATGGATAAAATAGCTTCAAAACCGATTAAGGATGAGAAAGACAATGCTGGTATTGCGGGTAATGATGACTTTATTGAGTTTGGATTTAGTTCTTCCGAAGAAGAACAGGATCAACAGGATGAAGATTTATCTGATGACGGTATAATAAGTGGTGACGACGGTCAATTTCACCAATCAGAGACTTTATCTACGCCGTACCCTTGGGTAAAAGACCATGATCACTCTAAACAGAAGGAAATTGCCGATTGGCTCACCAATGAAATGAAGGATTTCGTAAACTATATTTCTCCATCGAGTGAAGAAATTGAAACTAGAAATAATGTCATTGCCAAATTGAAAAAATCAATAAGCTCTTTCTGGCCCGAAACGGAAGCCCATGTCTTTGGGTCCTGTGCTACCGATTTGTATCTCCCTGGTTCAGATATTGATATGGTAATAGTTTCGCAAACTGGTGATTATGAAAATAGATCACGATTATACCAATTGTCTTCATTCTTACGAAATAAGAAATTGGCGAAAAATATCGAAGTCATTGCTAAAGCTAAAGTGCCCATTATTAAATTTGTCGATCCTATAACTAACATAAATATCGATGTTTCTTTCGAAAGAACCAACGGGATCGTGGCAGCAAAAAAAATTAGAAAATGGTTGGAAATAGCGCCAGGTCTACGTGAATTAGTATTAACAGTCAAACAATTCTTAAGGTCGAGAAAATTGAACAATGTCCATGTTGGTGGGTTAGGAGGGTATGCCACTATTATATTATGTTATCATTTCCTTGCATTGCATCCTAAAATATCCACCGGTTGTATGGATAGTCTCGATAATTTGGGGACTTTATTAATTGAATTTTTCGAATTATATGGTAGAAATTTCTCCTATGATAATTTAATCATTGCATTAGATCCAGAGTCCGATGAACCAGTATATCTACAAAAACAAGATTATCCAAACTTAAACACAGCAAGAAACACTTTTTCAATTGTCATCCAAGATCCCTCGGATGAAGATAATAATATCACTCGTTCTTCATATAATCTTCGTGATTTGAAAAAAGCGTTTGGTGGTGCCTACCAATTATTAGTAGAAAAATGTTACGAATTAAATGGATCTACGTATAAAGAAAGATTAGGACAGCTGATCTTGGGGGATATTATCAAGTACAGAGGTAAGGAAAGAGATTTCAATGATGACAGGCATAAAGTGATTAATCACGCGTTAATCAAACATGATGATGAGGAAGATGCCACCCCAGAAGTCGAAGTTACCAAAAGTGTCGAGGTTTTTACCGATGTAACAGTTGATTCCGATGAAGAAGAGGTTGTTGAGGTTAAGCAAGTAACTAAAAAGACCAAGAAAAATCAGGCCGTTGTCAAGAAGAAAATAACCGATATGTTAAGTATCGACGAATCCGAAGATGAGTATGTTCCCACATTAAAGGATGAAGAAGAAGAACCGGTCAAGACCAAGAGTAAGAGCAATTTAGATAAAGATACTAAACGAGATTATTGGTTGAATAAAGGATTAAAATTATCCCAAAATTAATATAGACCAATAAAAGAATAAAAAATTGTAATATATTGTATATTTCTGTATGTATGACTAATGGAAACATAATAAAAGACGATAATTTGCCTGTATGTTTTAGAGATCCATAATCTATTCCAGAATAAATTTTGAAACTGGGAACATTGGAATAGTTTCGATAGTTCTTTATTGGACTGTCTCCGGTGAAGGATCAATATTTTTCGGGAATATATTGATCCTTCTGCTAAGCAAAAGATAAACACTTGTAAACCACAATTGGTGTCCCATTTTCAAAACTGACCACAACGATGGGTATTTCAATGATATAGTTTTGTGATCCCCGTGGTCGCTATTATTTCAGACATTTAGGGGTTGGCAAAACCAAACCCTTGTTAGTTGTCGCATTGTCAAGTATCTTCATCAGCACGAGTTGTAGAGATATTCCTTTATCAATTCAATGAATTTGATCTATTATTATCCAATTTCCAGTTGGTGTAATAATCTTCAAAGAATTGTTGATTATTTTTGAATTCTCTGAACCAAAAGCTTGTTAGTTATCGCAGCACCGATGGATGTATGCTAATGTATTAAAGCTGCTTTCACAGCTCCACATCTCCTCAACAACACGAGTTATAACTATTCTCGGTGATCAAATTCAAATTGTTATTTTTACCAGTATCCAGATTCCTTTTATTATACCAATCGTCAAAAAAAGCTTGATCAATACCATTAGTGATCGCATCAAATAACTCTTGCACACCTTCGCCCGATTTGGCAGAAGTTTTATAAAACGTAAAATCATGTTCGAGTATAAAAGGATTCACCACCTCCATTAAAGAATCTACTGATTCTATCAAATCAAATTTATTCCCTACTAGAACCACTTTAATATCATGAGTATCTTTAAGCAAAACCAATTGATCAATCCAATATTTAGCTCTTTGGAAAGAATCTAAATTACCGACATCAAAACAAACAAGAGCTAGTTTAGAATTGCGGTAGTACATGGGAGTTAATGATCTATACCTTTCCTGACCAGCAGTATCCCATATCTCTAACTTAACTGATTTATTAGTAGTGGAAGTATATTCTTTAGTAATGAAAGCAGCACCAATAGTGTTTGGGATGTTTGTATCGAATCTATTATTGATGAATCTGTGGACTAGTGAAGTTTTACCTACAGAAGAGTCACCTAATAAGACTATTTTGTAAGATGGGAGTGGAATTGAATCAGTCATATCAATATGATAAGAGTTAAAGATTGCGATCTCAAAATTATCTGATGTGAGAAAATATTGTTACTGATAATACTACTATTTCTAGTACTATGACTACTAATACCAATACTACCATTACTACTACTACAACTAATAACTTACAATCTATATATCTTCCTTCCTTGTCTCTTTTCATTTAAGCTTTTTAAGTCAACATCACTCACCTCCTAATACTGTCAATGTCAGACTATAACACATTAAGTAAAAAAAAAAATTATTAAAATTATCAAAATCACCTGGGTTTTGGAATAAATTCAGTTTATTACTTTGTTTACTAGAGTATATAGCATAGAAGATCAATAATACCTAAATCACTATCACTATCAATCAGTTATGTTTATCGGCTATTTTCTAAATTCTACTCTCTTAGTTTTCTTTTTTTTTTTTTTTCAGAGTCCGCAATCTGAAACGGGGTTTGAATTTTTATATTAGTTTTATTGTTACAACTATTGGTTTGGTTGATTTAACTTGCTAATATTGATCGTCTAGTTGCTATTTGCTTTATATTCCATGACAGATTCAAATACTTATTTGAAACCAGGTGGTAAACATGTGAGTAAGGCTTGTTTGGAGTGTAGAAGAAGACATTTCAAGTGTAATGGCCAGATTCCTAGTTGTGATAGGTGTTTGAAACAGAGTGTAGAATGTGTGTATGTGGTGAGTAAGAGAGGGGGGGCTAGGATGAAGGGAGAGAAGAAATCAACGTCGAAGACCTTGAAGCAAGAGGCGAAGACACCAACGTCAAAGATACCAACGTCAAAGACATCAACGTCGACGACGTTGACGCCTTTCGATATAGAGGATGCGCCTAGACTAAACCTCAGCAACGTCAGAAATGATATCAGTAACGTTAGAGAAGATAGAGATGAGTTTTTGTCGACTTTAAAAAAATTACCTTGTGCTAAAGATTCCCACCAGTGTAAAGATCTCAACTGTACCTCGCGAGACTTGGTTACAGGGAAAGTCCCCATCACTGATGAGACGTCAGAAAGTGTACGTAAAAAGATGAGGTTGGATATTTCTATTAATAATTTAAATTGCATGTTTGCTCCTAAAGTTGAAAATCCTGAAAGTGAAGTTTCCAATTTGGATTCTGTGGAACCAGTTTCAAATGTGAATAACAAAATGCCGTTGCAGTTTAATCAAAAGGAAATCTTGGACAATTATTATGCCACTTTCCATAAAGCACATCCGTTCTTTCCTCCACAAGATCAAATTCAATACTTCTTGGCGAATAGCTCTTGCTCGCAAGAGTTGTTGTTTATGATGAAAATTGTTGGCGATGGCCAAATCGGCTCCTTGTATTCCCGAAATGTCGACTTCATTCACGACCGTTTGATCCAATTGATTGAGATCATCAAACTCAATCCTGTCCACGATCTAGTCACCCTCCAAGTGTTGATCTTACTATCTTTAATCGCCCATATATCTTCGTTACACCATTTCTCGCGTGATGTTCGTCAATACTGTATTCATCTCACCTCAGTTTTGAAAATCAACTTGCTCGATAATCTGGCATCACCTTCCCTAGTACATCAGTCAGCCAGATTGGCCCAAATCCCTCAAGATATTATTTACGATAATGCCAGAAGAACATTTTGGGAATTATACTTCTTTGACGTTATCATTGGCTCTGCTGATGGTATAACTCTAACCGAGTTGTCTAAAATCCCCGTGGAAATAGATTACCCTGTATCTCCTGCTCCCGATGTATTTGACTATAAAGCTAGGTCAGAAACGTCGAAATTGGTTACACTCGCCATTGTCATGAACAATGAAATCAAAGACAAACGACCCCATGAAACGACATTGGCAAAATTGAAAGCACAATTGTCAAATTGGGAATTGAGAATCGCCGACCCCCTGGCATTCGGTCAACCGATGTTGATCGACAAAGATGGAACCATCAATGAAGGTGTGCATCAAGCAGTGCTAATGTTCAATTACGCCAAAATATTTGCCCACCGACCATTCTCATACCTATGGAAAACAAATGCCCCCCAGAATCCAAAATGTGATGATAAAACGCTCGAAGCTGAGGATTTGCCAACCCAACTAAAAGCTGATGCCAAGGCGACGATTGAAACAATCAAAACTATCGACGCTTCTAATGCTATCCTCGGTTCGTTAATGGACACCAATTCGTCAAAAGTACTCGAACGGACACCGTTATTTGCATGTGCATTGGCTTTAGCATCTTTGGTTTATACTAGTGCCTACATATGGGTCGAAGCTATCATTGACCTGGACGATTTGGAATTGAAGAATGCTTCGAAACTTGGTGAAAATGACCTTGAGCTCTATGGTGAATATATTCAACTTTCTCTATCAGCAATATACCCTATTTCAAAGCATTGGATCTTATCAGGTAAACTTGCGACTCATGTTCGTTCTGCACTTCAGGCATTACGCCCAAAACTATATTCTAAAATGAAAGATAGTCTACCCCAGATAGAAGTAAGTATTGAAAAGATGGATATATCTAATGAGAGTGAGAAAATCACCCCAAATAGTACTAGTCCGAACAGCATGTCGTCTGCAAGCAGTGGCCATTCAATGAGAAGCGATAACGAAAATTTAGCTCAAATTGCTTCAATTTCTTCAGCCGCAACATCTATAAACAATTTTGGCGAGGATATTGGTAATAATGTATATAATCCAAACTTAGATACAAACGATCCATTTGATCCATTGAATCTTGGTGAAACGATATCTGATACTGGTTGCAATTGGATAGATAAAGCCTTGCTAGATTTTTTTGTTGATTGAATAGTACTAGTGAATGGATTTGGGATCATGATGGATAAGAACACATGAGTTATGGGGTATAGTAAGGTATATAGGATTATTTTAACGGTTATAGGTAATAAATTTCATTATTAGAATACAGCAAAGGATTAAATTACCTGGTTCTCTAGGGTTGTAGAGACTTTCAGTAAACGAGCCAAGATATATACGATTAGTTTATGATAAAGTTATGAGAAGAATCTAAGTGGCTTGAGACTTCTTAAAATTAGGAGGCTTTTCGATGATCCGCTCTGAAGATTTTCTTATTCCCCCATCTACTTCCCAAATCAAGTTTAACCAAAGTCCTGAAATGTTCCATCTTATCTTCACTCACTAGATTTGATGCTGTACTTGTAGAAATAAACATGTATCTAGGAAATGACTTCATAATTTTGAAGTATTGCGCAAATTAAAGGTTTTCTGGATTTACGCATTATGCAACAAACTACGAAAAGCCCAGACCCATCCATTGGCTCTTCTCTCACGCTGGGGTTATGGAGAGGAAACCTTAGTAAAAAACCTCTCATTTGTTAGTATTTAATGATTGTATTTGATTTATTGATTAATAATGAGGTTGAATGTAGTTGAAATGAGATACCCAGGAAGTGACGGGGGTACTGGTTAAAACCGGTACCACTTCCACTTCCATCAGGTAGCGCCGTTTTTCACGTTTTACGCACATATCCACTTGGTCAGGCGTAAAATTTTACCATTGTTTTATAAAATTAGTTTTCCTTACAGAATATGATATCTGTATGTATAACTAAATGAGATTAATGTTACTTTGTAC